>JAVJIF010006711.1:0-154796 GCA_038442645.1 Agave tequilana | reverse complement strand
AAACATAAGGAAGCCATCGGGTGGACTATGACTGAGATCAAGGGATTAAGTCCAACCATCGTTCAACACCGCATCCATCTCAATGAAGACGCCACACCCAAGAGAGACCCGCAGCGTAGGTTAAACCCTATAATGCAAGAGCTGTTCATGCTGAAATCATAAACTCTTAGATAATGGGATAATTTATCCCATTTGATAGATAGCCAATGGGTCAGTCTTGTCCACGCGGTCCCAAAGAAATCTGGTTTCACACCGTAGTGGAAAACGAGAACAAGAGTTGGTTCAAACTTGACTTCCCACGAGATCCGAGTTTTGCATCGACTATAGGAAACTGAATGCTGCAACTCGTAAGGACCATTTTCACTTCCCTTCATTGATCAAATGCTTGAACGTTTGGCGGTCACGAGTATTACTGTTTCTTGGACGGTTACTCGGGCTATAACCAGATCCCTATCGCTCCTGAGGACCAGAAAAGACTACGTTCACATGTCCATTTGGGACATTTGCTTATCATCGAATGCCCTTCGGCTTTGCAATACCCCAGCAACGTTTCAACGTTGCATGTTGAATCTTTTCCTCAGATATGGTAAGAACGCTTCTTAGAAATCTTCATGGATGATATTTTCCATCTACGGAGATTCATTCACTCAATCATGTCTCCACCATCTTGAACTCGTCCTCCAACGTTGTGCTGAGAAAAATCTGACACTGAATTGGGAGAAATGCCGCTTCATAGTAAACATGGAATTATCTTGGGTCATGAAATCTCCAAGAAAGGAATTGAAGTAGATAGAGCCCAAAATCAAGGTTATTGCTAAGCTTCCCCTGCCCAAATGCGTTAAGGACATTAGATCCTTTTTAGGACAGACGCTAGTTTCTACCGGAGATTTATCATGGATTTTAGCAAAACTGCTAGGCCATTGACTAATCTGTTAGCTAAGGATGTGTTCTTCACTTTCGATGCTGAATGCATAAATTCTTGGGAAAAGCTAAGAGAGAGCTTATTTCTGTACCAATCATATCTGCACCGGATTGGTCTAAGCCGTTTGAGATCATGTGCGATGCTTCTGATTTTGCCATAGGCCGCTGTCCTAGGACAACGCATTGATAACAAGCAGCATGTGATCTATTACTCTAGTAGGACTCTAAACGATGCTCAAATGAACTACACGACGACCGAGAAGGAATTCTTGGCAGTAGTGTTTTGCCTTAGAGAAGTTTCGTCCTACCTACTAGGGTCCAAAACCCCCGTTTTCACTGATCATTCTGCGCTTAGGTACCTCATGATGAAGAAGGTGCCAAGGCCTAACTCATTCGTTGGATTCTCCTTCTTCAAGAATTCGATCTTGAGATTCGAGACAAGAAAGTTGTAGAAAATGTCGTTGCTGACCACCTCTCACGGATCCCTAATTCTCCATGCAACGAAGCACCCATAAATGAGGATTTCCTGATGAACATCTTTTAGCCATCTCTAGGGAATCTTGATTTGCTGATATAGTGAATTACTTAGTCACAAACCAAACTCCGTCTCATTGGTCCAAAAATGATGTTTACCGGTTCTTGTCCCAAGTCCGTATTTCTTTTGGAGGAACCGTATCTTTTCAAGTATTGCTCTGACCAATTATTAGGAGATGCATTCCAGATGAGGAGGTTAAGAGTGTTCTATCCTTCTGTCACGAACTTGCATTGCGGTGGACACTTTGGTCCCCAAGACTGCTGAAAAGGTGCTACAAAGTGGGTTTTATTGGCCCACTCTGTTCAAGGATGCTTATGAATTCTGCAAGACGTGTCCTAGATGCCAAATGGTAGGAAGGATCTCACACCGAAATATGATGCCCCTCAACCCAATTCTAGAAATAGAACTCTTTGATGTTTGGGGCATCGACTTTATGGGTCCATTTCCTAATTCATTTGGAAACCAATACATATTGGTTGCTGTGGATTACGTGTCCAAATGGGTAGAAGCCATTCCTTGTAGAACTAATGATAACAAAGTTGTCATAAAGTTTTTTGAAAGAGAACATTTTTCCCGCTTCGGAACCCCTCGTGCTATCATCAGTGATAATGGCACTCACTTTTGTAATAGATCTTTTGAAGCCCTTATGCGAAAGTATGGCCATAACTCACAAGTTGTCCACACCATATCATCCTCAAACCAGTGGGAAAGTTTGAGGTTTCAAATAGACAAGTCAAGCTTATGTTGGAGAAAACTGTGAATCAAAATCGGAAAGATTGGTCCTTCAAACTTGTAGATGCTCTATGGGCCTACAGGATCGCTTTCAAGACGATTTTAGGAATGTCTCCCTATAGGTAGTCTATGGCAAACCTTGTCACTTCCCCGTTGAGTTAGAGCACCGAGCCTTATGGGCAATCATGCAGTTGAATTTTCGACTTGACTAAGGCCGGTAACCTTAGGAAATTACAAATTTTCGAACTGGAGGAGTTGAGAAATGAAGCCTATGAAAATGCTAGGATCACTAAAGAAAGAGTCAGATTTTTCATGACAAGAACATCATAAGAAAAACTTTGTCCCTAGACAAAAAGTCTTGCTCTATAATTCTAGGCTTCATCTTTTTCCAGGAAAATTAAAATCGAGATGGACTGGGCCATTCGTTGTAAAACCGTGTTTCCACACGGTGCAGTTGAGATCAGTGACCCCAAGAATGGAAATGACTTTAAGGTAAATGGTCAACGCCTTAACCTTTCTTGGAATTGGTGCCGGTAAATGAAACGGCAATGGGTCTTTTTTGACCCAGTTTATTGGTAACTTTCCTCCTTTCCATTTTATTTCATGCACTTATACATTACTTTCATACATTGGGGACAATGCATGAGATAAGTGTGGGGGAGGGTTCTAACATGACTGATATAAAAATAAAAAAATGAATATATATAAAAAAATATTTTTTTTTGAAAAGGGTAGACAGTATTTTGATATATTTTTTTGTAAGAATTTAAGACAATTTTAAGAAATAAGAGAATCATAATTAGGATTTCTTACACTTGGTCAAAATAAGATGACTTGTTTAATTTTTAGGGTCAGGAAGAAAATTTGTGAAAGTAATTTAGTCTTGATATTTATCTTGATGACATATGCACACAAAAATACACTTACACACTTAGGGTTTAAAACAAGACTCTTATGCCTTATAAAAAATGAAAAAAAACAAGTCTAATTATTGATTAGCTAGGTGCTTTGGCCTAAGCAAGCCTTAGTATTTATGCAAAAATAATTAGATGAGTTTGAAAAAAAAGAAAAAAATGTGTATCCTCTGATTATGTTGGGTATTTATGCCTCATGAAGCATAAGTATTCACGCCTAAAAGGGGTACATCGTATAAATAAAAACCTGGTTTCGTGGTCTTATCTGCTCGAGTGTTTAAGTCCTTAGGGGTGTTTCCTCACCTGGTGCCCTAAAACTGTCCGGTTTGGGTGTCACCGACTGAATGCTCGTTACATGGGCAGATTAAAAGCCTAATGAAATTGAGGAATAAATTCCACCAAAAATAAATAAATATAAGGCATAGGAGTTAATGTTGAAGAACGCTTAGTAAACTTCACAGTCACAATGGTGCATACGACTCAGGGTAAATTATATAACTAGATGAGAAGTACAATTTGACTCCTTACTTTAATTGATGACATGTTTTTGAATGGAGACTGAGTTTAGGAATGAAAAATTTGATATTCCTATAACTTATAGATTACTTAAACTCTCACAAATATACTTCAAATATTTTCTCTTCCAAAAAAAATGCTTTTCGAAAATACTAACTTTTTTCTCTTTCTTTTTGGATTTTGTGGGTGTAATCCGCTGAAAACCCTCACGAGACAAAACTCGTCCTCTAGGGTGACCTAGAGGTTTAACGGCTTGTTGCACATGCTCAGTGCAATCGAGTGACCTGCAAAAGTGGTCTAATAATTTATTCGAGTTAGTCTGATATTTTGCTCAAGGGCGAGCAAAAGATAAGTGTGGGGGTGTAATTTGTCACATATATTGCATTTTATTGTCACTTTACCACACTTGTTAGCTAATAAATTCTATTAATAAGTTGTCTTTTTCTTTGCTAAATGTAGGCCCAAGTGCTTAAAGAAAGAAAAGAGAAACAAGCCTAAAAGCCCACCAAATTCTGAATTAATTCAGAATAAATTCGAAATGAAGAAATCAGGGCTAAATCTTGGCATATCAAGAGGTTGAGAAGAATCCTCCCTAAATCGAGCGGTTAAAGCCACACAATCAAGGCTGTTTCGTCAACAGTTTGGAGCAGAAACCAGAAATCCAGCAGTATATACGGGACCAACATCAGAGCAGGAGAATGCCCCCCTTTGGTGTGGCCACGTGGCCATACCAGGGCCGCGGAAACGCGGCCCAAGTCGCATTTCTACGGCCAACCTGTATCAGTTGGGGAGCGTTTGCTCCCCCAATCTTCCTGGGATTCGCCTCCTTTGGTTTTTGGCTATAAATATGGGTTTCAGCAAAGAAAAATGCAGCGAAGACCAGGATTAAGTTTCACATTTATTTTCTTAGGATTTAGGTTCTTTGTTAGAACAAGAGTTGTAATCTTGCTTTTTAATTTGTAGTCCAGTTTCAAAACTTGTGAGAGAGGGACTGAGAGCTTATACTTGAAGATTGAAGTGACAGCAATACAAAAGTCAGAGCCAATTTTTCTTCCACTTGGGGTCTGTTTGGTTGTCGTAACTGGTCGTAATTCGTAGTTGTAATTGGTAAAGTGTTTTACAATTGTAAATGAGTTACATGTATGTAAATTTTACGGTGTTTTGGTTGGTAATATAAAATTGTAAAGTGGGAAGTGTATTGTACTTTACGATGTTTGGTTGTCGTAATGTATAAGTCGTAAGTGAAAAAGTTGACCACAAAATTAACTATTTGGTGATTTTAAAGTTTTAATACTGCAAATAAATATTAAAAAAGTTAAATATTAAAAAATTTTAATATTAATATAAAAAAATATTACAAATTTGTATGACCACAAAATTAACTGTAACTGGGCTGTAAGTGAGTGGTAACTGGGTTGCAAGTGAGTGATAGTTGAGTTACGTAAGTCTTTTACGAATTACGGTCCAAACAAACGCCATAGTTGTAACTGAGTAGTAAGTCATTTACGAATTACGGAGTTTTACGCGAAACAAACGGCCCCCTGCAGTACGGTATGGTTTGCATTATGTCTTTGTTTTCTTCTTCTTTCTCCATGGATAACTAAACGTTTTTCTAGGCTTGCTATCGAACTCTCTCTTGCTTTTCTTCTCTCTTGTTTTTAAAAGAAAAAGACCCGATGACTCATATGAATGCCTTACTAAAAGCCTTTCTTTTTTGAAAGTGTTCTTGAAGGCACATGAGGATGGGCATGGATAGTTGAATTCACAATTCTTTCATGAACTTCTCTGGAATTGTTTTTAATTCATTCTTGCTTCTTCGCGCTTGATGTTTTAATATTCGATTCTATGATTTCTTAAAGAAAAAAACTCACTCTCTCACATCTTATGTGCTTTACTTAAAGCTTTCTAAAAGTTAACTCTAAGTTTTGCAATGATCATTTGAGGGACTTCACATTTTAAGAGAAATGAATAATTGAGTAGTGAGATAGTGAGCCTAGACTTTCTTTATTATTACAAACAACAAAACAATTCCAAGGTTTCTAAATCACCTTCTCCAAAACCTTTTCTAAAAGTTGCAATTTTTTCTTTCATTCATCTCTTTCTTTCCATTCTCTTTTTCCTAAAAAACGAACACAATTTCTTGTTTTAAAACGATTCGCCAAAAAGCTTCCATCGCATCCCTCCTTGTGGACACGACCCGTTAGCCACAAGCTACACGGTATATTCTTAACTCATTGATTGTTTCTTTTATTTTAGCAATCAGCGGCCATCAACTAAGATAACCACAACTAGAGTTGACGGCTAGACCCAAACGAGCCTCTAGAAACCCCAGCCATCCTGAAGGAGCCAGCTCGGGTAAGATCCAACCTGCCTTTGAGACTGGGAAACCTGATCGGAGGAAATCCTCTTGACTATCGATCTGGGGGAGTCAAGGGTCTCAGTATGGATGGTTCCCACCAAAGGGGAAAGAGCTCACGCCTAGTCTTCGCGTGTCCCGGCAAGAGGAGGTAGATTCTTGCTTCCCTTCATTTTTTATTAGTGGGGACTATTTCTCACCGCCTGCTTTCCTCTTACAGAAGAAACATCCGCTTCTTTTCGATGAGTCTGACGATGAGGGGATGACGGAGTTACTCAAAGCCGCGACCTCTTCTCTGTCCACCGCCACGGAGCGGTCTTCTGTGGCCGAGAAGGCTCGAGTTAGATCTTCGGGCTGGGTGGACGTTATTCTGGGCTTTACCCATCATCAAAATCACTGCAGAGGTTATGGATATGGCCCTGGAGATGCTGAGGGGCTTCCTACTACTGAGTTACTTCCTGGGAGTGAGACTGAGACAACAACGCCCTTACTATGGATCATGCTAGGCTTCCGTCTTCTCATAGTCTTGGGAGGGTGGGCACTGCTAAGCATCTCAGAATGCGAAGGGCGCAAGGGTAGCCAGTGGTTAGCTCCTCAGATACTGCCCATAGTCCCAAGAACTATCTTCGAGATGGACCGTTGGGATCTAGAACTAAGATCGTTCTTTCAGAGGAGGGATGTCGAGGTGGGTCTAAGGCATGAAGACTATCTCAGGGGGGCTTGATGAAACTCAAAGCCCTGCACTTGAAGGGTCGGAGGCGGCGTCTGAAAAATGAGCATTTCATAGTAAGTAATTTGATGACCTTGCCTTGAGTTATTTGTTTGCGTGCCATTTAACTTTGGCTATCCCTTTAGAACACGATGCTCCTCTCAAAGATGTTGGATGACCACTGAGATTCTCTAAAAGTAAGGGAAGGCGAAGTTACTAATTTGCACCAAAAGATAGAGGAGCTCAGTGCTGCAAGAAATGCTGCAACTGAGGAGATTGGTCAGCTCAAAGTAGACTTAGGTCATGAAGTGGTGGCTCGCTCGAGTCGAGAGGAGGCAGTGGTGCAGCTTAAGGGGGAGCTGGAGAAGAAGGGGTTAGAGATGCTGAAGAGGGACTCCAAGATACAACGGAAGGAGTCTAGACTGCTGGCGGCTCAGCAAGACTTGAGGAGATGCAACAACATGCAGAGGAGGTAGAGGCTACCTTGAGGTCAGAGCGGGACATTTTCAAGGAGGCGAAAGAGTGCCTTAATGATAACTTGAATCGGTTGTAGATTACCCTCGAGGAGGCAGAAGCGCGTGATTAGGAGGCTATAGCTGATTGTTAACATGCATTGAAGATATTCAAATTCAGAAATAAGAGAGGGGTATAAAGATGAGGAACGTGGCGTGTCCCCGAGATAGCCGCTTGAGATTTAATCATTTCTTAGGAGTGAAGGCCAGGATTCTCTTGAAAGCAGCGCTGCCTCTGCTACGGTGGAGGAGACATCCTTGAATGTTTCATCTAGTGACATCACGCCCCTAACATGAGCTCTCTGTCGACTGCTCCCAATGCTTGGTGGGTGGCTCAGGCTACCCTTTAGGAAGCTTCTCTTTTGACTCATGCTTCTGAGGCATCTTACAAAGGCAAAGTGAGTATTTGAGAATTTATCTTGTTGATTTTTCTTTCATCGTTTGTAAAAATCTGATGTAATCTTTTTGAACAAAAATAGTTGAATCTTTAGCTTCCACCTTTTTTTGAATATATTATTCCTTTGTGTTTCAAGGCCGTTGTGGATGCTAGTCCGGCGGGCTCTTTTTGCCCAGTTTCTGACTCAGTGATTCGAGACCAGAGGGGGGGGCCCTCGGAGGCTGAGGATGTCCCCTACCTGCATAGGCTTTGACAGGGCTGGCGCTTCAAGAGAGGAGCCGCCAGAGAAGTGATCATGCACATTTATTACATTATTCTTTATTACATTCCTACATTTATCGTGTAATAAATCTGCTAATTTTGTTATCTTAAATTTTTTTTTTGTAGAAGATAATCATGGAGAGAAGGGAATTAAACCAAATAAATACCAATTAAAATCTGATTTAACAGGACTATTAGTTGAGGATGGTCCCTAATCCAGTCAGTTAAAATTAGATTTTGGTAAATCAATTCAGTTAATTTAAAGATCTATGAGAATATCATCACAAATAAAAATTGGGGCAAATGTTTAGCTGAAGATTAGAGCAAATCAAAGAGATAACACCAATGAAAATCGGTTAAACTCGGATTTTTATGAATCCATTTGGTTAGCTAAAGATCAATGAAGATATCATCAATTTAGATAATAAATTGAGAAATTAGGGGGATAAACAGACGTAACTAGTTATCAGGGAGATCCTCTCCTAGGATGTGGCCATTTAGCCACATCCTGGCTGCGGATTCGTGGGTAGAGTCACGGATTCGCGACTCTGTTACAACCACTGGGGAGCGTTTGCTCTCCTTATCTGTCTCCATGACCCTGTTACAACAACTGGGGTGTATACTCTTCTCCTTATCCCATTTAAACAAAAATACAGTAAATTCTCAGTGTACAGGGAGCGATTAGGCTGAGAAGGATTCTTTGGCTCTTTTTCATTCTAGGTTAGAGTAGGTTTCTATTTTCTTTTCATGTAACTTTTATTTCTTTGTAAGCATAGTTAGACTGAGATTCATGTAAGCAACAGAGAGATTTATGTTGAGAGTGACACCGATGTAACCTCCTCCTTTCGTCCATCATTTCTACAAGAAATAAAATAGTAAATTGTTTATGTTTTTATATTTTTTATATTCTTCTTATATTTTCTACTTTTCTCTTTTAATTTTTGATGAGTGTCCAAGTAATCTAGTTGCATCGGTATATCCTTGTTGTGTGTTTGCCACGATATTTCATGATGATGTTCTCCTCCTCAAGATCATTTCATTCTTATTCATCTTGATGATATAATGCGAATAAGGACTGAGCTCAAACTTATGAATTATGCGTTGATCACCCCCAGAAAGGTAAACATGCCAACAATCTAAGGTAAGTTATCAACCGAAAGAGGTAGGTAAGTTCTTTAGTTTTTCTTTCTTTCTTTTAATCCTTTAGTTTAGATCACTATCTCTCCCAACTCTTTTATTCACTCTTTTTAGTTTCTTAGTAGAAAGTCATTTTCTATTTTCTCTGCCTTCTCAGTCTAACACTTTCTTCTTAACTGAACAATAACTCTTTTTCATTTTCTTTTCAAGAACTAAAAGAAGAACTTTAACCATTTCAAGTGAACTAAAGAGAAGGTGCAAATGCTTCCATTGTTATTCCCTCCATGTGAATAATGACCCGCATAGTCACTTGCTATAGCGGTAGTATTAAGTACTTGCACTTCTGTTCTGTATTTCCTGAAATTCTGTAATTTTTGTGCAGGTTCTAACTTAATCAATTTTTGGCCCGTTGCCAGGGAGAGACGGTAAGTAACTCTTTTTTGTTTACTTTATTAATTAACTTTCTTCCTTTTTCTTGGTGTACAGATTTAAGAACAAGGAAATTTTCACAGCAGTGGACATATAAGTGGTCCTAGAATTTGCTCAAGAAAGCAGAGCCAGAAGCCCTCAGATTTGCTGCATTTTCATAGCAATCTAAGTGAACTACTAACCTGTATTTTTTACAGGTTGGGTGAATTGTAAAATTTAAATATCTGTAGCGATTTATTTTCGTGTTTGACTCACTGTACATACATTTCTAATTCAATAGTAAAAGGTTGATTGTAAATGCTAAAAATGGTTTAGACTTTGTATTAGGCAAGTATCTATTTCGTTACATTTTCTATTTACTGTTGAAGAGTGTTGGAGTCAAGGTATGGATGCATAGATTTTAGTATAAGGTTCATTCTTGTATGAAATATTACTTGAGTATTGCATTTTCTTTTTTACTTGTACACTGTACTAAACTGAATTAAGGGCTTGTCCTATTAACAAGATAAGGTGGGAAAGTCATTACCCTCCCTTAATCCACAAAAATCTTCTCATTTACTAACCCAAGTCTAACTAAAACTGAGTAGACGTTAGCCCTAGGGATATCTCAAACTCAAATAGGAGACTAACATAAGGGGAAAGTTGATTAGAATTTGACTCTTGCCAAATCGGTGTCAAAGGTTGGGGGATTTAAGAGGCGAAACCTCAAAGAATAGTGGTTTGGCATAATTAAACCTGTTGCTTAGGTACGGATACCTCCTACTGATCTTGCCCTACCTAACAGATTAACTTGTGATCAGATTCTGTAATATACTTTACGTGGATAGTCTAACCAGTTAAGGGTCATTTAGGTCTAAGGTTTACCCTAACTTAGGCTAGATTTTTTATTTGTTTGTTTATTTTTATTTTTTTTTTTTCTGTTTTTGACATTTCTTATGTGATACGGCTAATAACAATAATTTTTTCAATTTTAACGGTAATCCATATTACACCATGACTCTTTTGACTCAAATATTACAAACCTGGCATATAATAACTTTAACCAACCATGCGTGCCAGATTGGTCTTATCATAATCAATAAATGCCCTACTTCTAATCTATGAACAAGACTGGAATAATCATCATTACTCTTCACAGAGTCAATGGGGATACAACTCTCCCAAGTCATATTGTCAACTACAATTTCAACATCAGCCTATAATTTTTCTAGTCATGATTAACCATAGAAGAAAAATCTGAGGCTATAAAAAGTATAGAAGTCAGGATTGAGTCCCAAGAACAAAAGCTAAAATGATGGACTGACAATTTCCACAAGACTACCAAATCCAAGATCCTTACTCTATGTTCCAAGTCCACAATAAGAAGAAGAACCTATGGACTCAGATAGTAGTATAGAAAATCTGGTTCGGTCCGAAAATAATTTTTTCCAATCTATCGATAGGCTAGAAGTACAAATGAGTTGTTATATCAACATAGTGAAAGATAGAAATGAGGAAACTCTGCCTAACACATGTTTGACCATTCCCGATTGCCCTAACCAAGTTGATAGGAACGAAGAATCTTTGTGTCTTGGAGACTTTGATCAAGACTTTAATTTCATCACACAAATTTGACCTTGACCAATTTCAAACCTTAGACAAATTGGCAAGTTTTTCATTCAGTGAGATTAAACTTGAATGTGAATGTGACCCCGATCCCTAACATTATGATTCATTTTTTATCTTCAAATCTATGTTGATTCCGGTATCATTACGCAATTTGGACCACTTTCCGAAGCAAGTTTTTATTCCCATATTCATAGATCTAGAAATTGAATCACCAAATTTGGATAGACACACTTCATTGATGAAAAAATAATGTGAATTTTAATTCTTTTATTTGGACTCAATTCTTGATTCAAAACCGATTCTCGAACTCAAAGTTGATTTTTTTCAAGTTAGTATTAGCTCCCGAACCTATCACTCTTGAATCCAAGTCAACCATTCTACCAAATCACATTCTTTTGCTAGAAATAGGTATAGACCATATTGACTCTGTGATGATTTTTCAAGACTGGTCATGTAAAAGGATGAGTTTCATGATAGGATTTTTCATGATCCTATTCATATTAGGGATTGTAATTATTTACAAGAAAAGAGATCAATAAAGGTGGGTTTTGTGAACCACCGCATTGTCTTGATTGGGCAGCATCACT
This sequence comes from Agave tequilana, assembly GCA_038442645.1. Classification (NCBI taxonomy): domain Eukaryota; kingdom Viridiplantae; phylum Streptophyta; class Magnoliopsida; order Asparagales; family Asparagaceae; genus Agave; species Agave tequilana. Next base: position 143,182 of record JAVJIF010006711.1, on the reverse strand, counting down.
TAGCCCAATCCGAGCACCACCGGAACCACCACCTTAAGGTAATATTTTCCTTCCCTTTCTTCTTTTTCATGTATTTATGAATTCATTATACATTGAGGACATTGCATAAGATAAGCGTGGGAGAATGTTCTAACATAACATAGGTTTTCTTTTATTTAAAAAATAAAAAAATAAACATTTATTTGCCTTGAAAAACTTTGAAAAGGAACAATATTTTGACATATTTTTTATAAGAAATTAAGTCAATTTTAAGGAATAGAAAAATCATAATTAGGATTTCTTATACTTAGTCAAAATAAGATTATTTGTTTGATTTCTAGGTTAGGAAGAAGACTTGGAAAAGTAATTTAGTCTTGATCCTTATTTTGATGAAATATGCAACTTTATAACACTTACACACTTAAGGTTCAAAAATAAAGACTCTTATGCGTTATATATAAAAAAAGAAAAATATATATACTTATATATCAAAATTCTCGGATTAAGCTGGGTATTTGTGTCTCATAAAGCATAAGTATTCACGCCTAAAAGTGGTCCATATAATAAAATTCTTAATTTTATTGCCTTATTTGCTTGAATCCTTAAGTCCTTAGGACATTTTCTCACCTGGTGCCCTAAGACCATCCAGTTTGGGAGTCACCGATTAAAGGCTCGTTATATGGGTAGATTAAAAAGTCTAATAGAACTGAGAAATAATAGCATAATTATTAAAAAATAATAAATAAAAGAAGGTATATATTTTAAATTGAAAGAAACCTTGTTAAAATTTCACGGTCATGAAAGTGCATATGACTTAGGGTAAAGTAATAGACTAGATAAAAAATACAATTTGACTCCTTACCTTAATTGATAACAAGTTTTTGAATAGAGATTAAATTTAGGAATGAAAAATTCAGTTTTCCTATTACTTATAGATAACATGAACTGTTACAATAATACTTCAAATATTTCTCTCTTTTTCAAAATGCTTTTCAAAAACTAACATTTTGTTTCTCTTTATTTATAGATTTTGTAGGTGTAATCCACTGAAAACTCTCACGAGACAAAACTCATCCTCTAGGAGAAACCTAGAGGTTTATGGCTTGTTGCACATGCCTAGTGCAATCGCGTGACTTGCGAAAGTAGTCTAATAATTTTTAGGTTTAGTTTTGATGTTTTTCTCGAGGATGACGAAAAGATAAATGTGGGGGTGTGATCATATACATTTGTTACATTATTCTTTATTACATTCCTCCATTTATCATGTAATAAATATGCTAATTCATTGTTTTAAATGTTTATTTTGTAGAACAAAATCATGAAGAGAAAGAGGTTTAAACCAAATAAATACAAGTTAAAATCTAATTTAACTGGATCTATTTGGTTCGTGAGGATGATCGTAGATCCAGTCATTAAAATCAGATTTTGATGAATCAATTCGGTTAATTTAAAGATCTATTAAGATATTACTACAAATCAAAGATTGGGGTAAATATTCAGTTGAAGATCAGAGCAAATCAAAGAGAACACCAAATGAAAACTAGTTAAACTCGAATTTCTATGAATCCATTCATTTAACCAAAGATAACTAAAGATATCATCAAATCTAGAGAATAAATCGAGAAAATCAGATAGATAAATGGATGTAACCAGTCATCAAGGAGATCCTCTCCCAGGATGTGGCTGGCCGCGGATCCGCAGCCAGAGGCACGAATCCACGGCTCTGTTACAAACACTGGGGGAGCATTTGCTCCCTATCTGTATACTCTTCTCTTTATCCCATTTTTGCTATAAATACTACAAAATTCTAAGTGTTTAAGGAGCGATTAGGCAGAAAAGGTTTCTTAGGCTAGTTTTTTATTCTAGGTCAGAGTAGGTTTTTGCTTTTCTTTTTATGTAACTTTTATTTTTAACCATAGTTAGACTGAGATTCATGTATGTAAGAGAGAGATTTATGTTGAGAGTAACACCGATTTAACCTCCTCCTTTCTTCCATCATTTCTACAAGCAATAAAAGGTAACTTATTTATGTTTTTTTTGTTTTATATTCTTCTTCTCTTTTCTACTTTTACTCTTTTGATTTTTGATGTGTTTAAGCAACCTAGTAGCATCAGTACAGCCTTGTTATGTGTTTGCCACCGATATTTCATAAGATGATCTCCTCCTCAAGATTCTGTATCATTTCATTCTTGTCCGTCTTGATGATGTAATACGAATGGGGACTGAGCTTGATCTTATGGATTATGCGTTTATATCGCCTCCAAAATAAGATAAACATGCCAACAATCCAAGGTAAGTTATCAACCGAAAGAGGTAGGTAAGTTCTTTTAGTTTTACTTTTTGTCTTTTAATTTTTAGCTTAGATCACTACCATCTCCCAACTCTTTTATTCACTCTTTTTAATTTCTTTGTATAAAATCATTTTCTATTTTCTCTCCTCCTTCTCAGTCTACCACTTTCTTCTTAACTGAATAATAACTCTTTTTCCTTTTCTTTTCAAGAACTAAAAGAAGAAGTTTAACCATCTCAAGTGAACTAAAGAGAACTTGCAAAAAGCTTCTATTGATAGTCCCTCCATGTGGATCACGACCCACATTGCCGTTTTCTATATTGAGTACTTGCACTTTTGTTCTGTATTCCTGAAATTTTATAATTTTTGTATAAGTTCCAACTCAATCTAGGAGGTAAAGGTTCTGATCCCATGGGAGGAGATAAGAGATGGAAATAGATCTGGATAATGAGCTTAGATCATTATTAGACTCGTTGAATGTCTAGTAGGAATGGTTGTCGTAGGGGAGCTCCCAGGGATTCCTGGGCTTTCTCGCCCCATAAAGCTCAAGTTACTCGATCTCCTAACCTCTCAACTGGATCACGAGCTCGTTTCTTATAGTATGAGACAGTGACATCTCTCCAAAAGGATGGATGTGGAGTCCTCTAGAAAGGGCACGAGCTGCTTATGGTGAGTACAAGGTTGAGGGAGGAGAAGTTAGAGCTTGATGAGAAGGTCCTGAGCCGTCTTTTGTAACTACAAAAGGCGTGAGAGAAAGTGTCTGATCTCCAAGGAAAGATGGTTTTACCTAGTTAGAGATCTCTTCTCTTCAGAAGCAAATCGATAATGGGCGTGCAGAGAAGTTGTGCTCGAACATAAAGTTCGTATGCTATGAGGTTACTTGGAAAGTCACTAATGATGTAGAGGAGTTGATGGCTGAGATTTTGCGTCAATCATACTGTTATAATGATATTTGGTGTGCTAATGGGATGTCACTTGAGGAGGTGTAAACACTGAGCTCTCAAGTTACAGCCCTCAAATCAGGCATCCAGGTGGAGAGCACCAGAGGGTGGGTTGGGGGCTTGAACCGCGACCACGAGGGTCCTAGTTCCCAGCCCTAAAGGGATTGTTCGTCAGCCTGGGAGGTCGATCGTTCATGTTGAGTGTTCTGGCAGCTTGCATGAGAGGTCTCGGAGGTGGTCAGTGGACCATGGTTGTGGCCGTAGGCAGGGCTAAATGGAACTAACCCTCTTTTTGTATGGACGAATGTGATAAGAAGATGCATCCTTTATTTTCTTTGAGTGTTAAATTACTGCTCTAGATGCTCCCATATAATGCCTTGTGTCTTTGCTTGTTTATCGGGGATCATCAGGGTATGACCCTTACAGGTTGTTAAATCACTCGAGTAGTCGTCAAGGTGAACATCTATCTAGGTTGACTCTGATCAGTCATTGTTAGCGAGCCTCTGTCTTTCAAGGGACTCCCTGAGGGATAGCCATCAGGATATAGGTTGTCAACTTACTTGAGTGACCGTCAAGGTGAAAACTTGTCTAGGCTGACTCCGAATAGTCCTTGTGGGCGAGACTCTATCTTTAAAGGGGGTTACCCAAAGGATAGCCATGTAGGAACATATATATGGCACCTAAAAACACTTGGGGCGGGTGAATAGTGTTTATAAAAATTCTAAACAACGAATGTAAGTAACTTGCATGAATATAAATATGCACAAAATAAACTTAAAAAATATAAATGCAAACACAAGAGATTTTATCTTGTTTGGTCGTCTTGACCTGCATCCGGTCTCCAAGCAATCCCGCTTGAGATTTTTCTTATCCTTAATTTGAGAACTACAAAATCAATACAAGAATACTAATTGACAAACAACTTGCCAATTTCCGTACACCCCTTCTCTACACCGAGAAAGATTTTACCTGTCACCGAGTGCAAAAATCTTCAACCTATAAGCCTTGAATGTGAAGTACAAATAGTTCTTTATTATAACTAACAGGATTTCTCTTCAATACTGCCTAATAAAATGTTTGAAAGTAGACTAACGCAAGAAAGAGAAAGTGTTTACATCTTGATAGAAGTTTTCAAAATTAGAAGTCAAGAGATTTTGAATTGAATTGTATTTTTGAAGCCCAAGAATATTTAGCTATTTGTAGGACGTTTGGAAACTGAAAAACCACTGTTGGGACAATTCAAATACCCAAAATATAGTTGTTGGAAAGGAGGAAATAGGTATCAAAAATTCAAAGAAACAACAACTATAAGCTGTTAGATCAGTCGATTGGAACTTGTTATCAGTCGACTGACAAGTGTTTGTTCAGACAAATTAGTCGACTGGGAAAGAGACTCAGTCGACTGAAAACATTGTTCTGTGAATAATCTGTCGACTTGGACTTGGGATTAGTCGATTGGACAAGCTATATGAAAAGCATATTAAGTCTCTGTAAAGCACTATAGTTGACTGAATACTTATCTAGGTCGACTGGTCAATGTATGGCAATAAAAACTGAAGGTAGATATGAACTATATCAAAGGTGTGTGTTTTGTGTGTGTTCAAGGCTTTTACAATATATACTAAGACATGAAACATCAAATATACATCATGATAAATAGAACATGTCTTCAATAAATCTTGTATCTTCACTTGAGCCTTGAGTATGAGCTTGATGAGTAGTTTATATAGCTTTGAGTACAGCACAAAATGTTAGTACACATAGTTTATATTGTTATCATCAAAATAAAAGATCTAACATTCTCCCCCAATTTGATGATGACAACTATACTCCCCCTGTATATAATAACATATTCATAGATATATCACTTACACATACACAAAGTACCCCCTGTAAAAATGCTTGATTAGCAATAAACATTAAATATTCTCAAAAAACAAGGAAAAGAATACACATAAAAGATATAGTCATAGATTGCATAATATAAAGTAGTCTAGAAAGAAAGTAGAGGACACAGGACGATGAGAGGAGCCTGGCCGACTAGTGTTGTTGCTGGAAGGGAAGAGTTGGTTAACTGAAGCTGCTGAAGAAGAGTCAGCCACAGAAGATGTTCTAGTTTACTGAATTTATATCTGAAAATGAGTTCAAGATGAAGAGAGGAAAGGGTTTTTGGGAGTGAATCAAAGGTGGAGATGTAACAAAGAGGAGATGAACGACTAGGATTAGAGTAGATAAAAGAAGATAAAAGTCGGGTGAAGTTATGAGGTTAATGGTTCGGGTATAAAGATTGAGTGGCTATTAATAGCTTCACTGTGGGCTCTTCCCTTAGCTTCGCATAAAGCTTTGCTTAGCTTCATTAAAAATCTCTCTTTTAGCTTCACTGCAAGCTCAATGTCAGCTTCGCAGCAAGCTCAGTAGCTCTATTGTAGGCTCTTTCCTTAGCTTCCTTCTTAAGCTCAATGGCGAGCTAGCTCCGCTGCGAGCTCATATTGTTATTTTTGACCATTTGAATCTCAACACGAGATCAATATGGTTAAAATCAAAATTGGCAGTTGAATTCCATGATCTCTTGATCCCTCAATCAGTTGAAATGATTGAGTCAAATCTGTCATGCCCCCCTTCCCAAAATATGGTGTACAGGTACGTGAGATAAATCTCTTCCATGAATACCTTACATTGCAATAATGGAGCCAAATTCTCGCACACATATATAAAAGACAATTAGAAGTTTCATTTTCACATAAAAAACATATATGTATAATAGTTTTTGTCTGGATACAAGATTGGAAACATAACAAAGCAGAATACAAGAAGTTATAATTTTGGCATCAGGACTTATAACAAGACAAAATGTCAAAATACATAAGATAAGAAACTTCGGACTCACACCTAGTAGCCTTCCTGGGTTCCTTCGAACAATGGCTCGTCAGTCTCCTTAAGCTCTGATACTGAAAAATCAAGATCCGTTAGAAGCGGACCAGCAAGTGCACACACGAGAAAAGAAAACAATAATATGAAAATGTGAAAGTAAAAGGGGAACATAAGGAGAGCACTGGAATGAATTAATAATAAATCTGATGGTAATATAAACTAACAGGTAAGATACCATGGAGAGTAACAGAACACTAGATCATGTGAAATAAGATCATGTACGTATACTATAACAGGTATATAATGAGCATGAAGCACCATGGACTTGTAATGTCATATATCATAATCACCAGATCACAAGAACATAAGATCACAAGTTAAGAATAACATGACAAGTCCAGAAACATCATGTAGTCAAGATTATCTATAGCATAAATAATAATTCTAAGTCAAGTATGTTTTATTACCCTGACTAATGCAGCCATCATGTGCCCCATCCCACAGGACAACTACATATCAAACAAGTGATGCGTTATTGGATTCTAATAGTAGGGAGAAACAGTTCACTGTACTCAGGTATCATGTGACATGTAATAACAGGAGCGCACATAAGTAACAAGAACACGTGTGGCAAGGCCCTCAGAGGAGCCGCCCTTTCAAGCACACCTCCCTGAATTTTTCTTGCTACAATCTCCCCCAGTAACCCCAACTTGGTTAGTTTCATTAATCAATGTAAGTGTAAGATAATGTGTGACTCAGTGTAACATGATTAAGAATTGGTATCAAGTGACTACAGTGCGTATCAAAATTTCAGAAAACAGAAAATGGAGACAATATCAAGTGACAAATGCATAATAATATAAGTGATGCAAGTGTATTAGGATGTAGACATAATTATAAAATAGTAATCATGAGATAAGGTGACGTCAACTTAATTGTATAATATTTACTAACTTATAGTTATACTTGAAGGATTATTTATGTAACAAACATCCTATGCATGCATGTCTTACAATACACATGATTAGGGAAGGATATGGGAATCGAGATCAAAAAAATTTATAAACTAACAGAGGAACACAGAGGAGATAGAGTATGTGTACTTAACTGATGTCGTTGGAATCTTAATTTCCGTAACTACAATCAGCTCTGGGTAAAATTCGCCATCAAAATATTATGTGAATTAATTAGAAACTTGACATGTTCTTTATTCAGTGATAAGTTGAATGAGCATATAATTTTTACTATTTATTATAATTTTGGTTGGTTAATATTTTCAAATTATTCAATTTCTGAATTTTACCAACCATTGAAAAGATACTTTCATGATAAAATACATGCATAAATTAATAAATTGATGTATTATGTTTACATTTTATTGAATTATGAATTATATATTTTTATTGTGATATTTAGAAATTTATTGGCAATTTTTAAATAAATGATCATTAAATAATAATTACAAAGAATATTTAATTCATACTATTCTAAGTAATATTAAACTCAAAATAATTTTAAAAGTCTCAAATTTATTTTGTGATTTTCTATGAATTTTCTGATTTTATTTGGAATTTTTCTGAATTAAAATAAACCTAAAAATCAATAAAAATTAATAAAAGGCTTAACGGGACTGTTTCCTATAGTAATGGGTCTGCTACAGTAATGGGTTTGGGTTTGGATCCGCTACAGTAAAATGCTATAATAATTGTTCTGCATATTTTTATTATATTTTATTTATTTATTTTCTTTTTTTTTTTTCTTTTACTTTTTTTTTTTCTTTCTTTCGTTTTCTCTTTTTTTTTTTAAATTTGGGACGGGTTGAACCTGAGTCTGTAAAACAAACCCGAACTCGGGTCTGTTACAAGCCAGGCTGGGCCTGGCTCGACAGGCCCTGGCTGAGTGAACAACATACTATTGTGCACATGTTCCCTTCCTTTTTTTCTTAAAATAAAATGAATAAAAATCTTAAAAAATCATGATAAATACAAGGCACATCTTAGGTGTTCTATATAATTTTATTAGGATTTTAGCATACGTTTTTCATGATGAAATTAAAACTAAAATGCAATGAACACAACATGTTTGATAAAATGCCACAAAGAACTTAAATCTATGAAAATGTAAAATAAATTACCTGGAATGCTTCCCTTTCAAACTGAATGTTCTTCTCCTCGACCAGGACTTTAAAGATTCGGGAGAGAAAGAGAGAGAGTGTAGTGAGAAAGGGAGAGAATTTGGTGAATTATCCCTTATATAGGCACCATATACACCCCTAAGCCACCCCCTGAGAGTTAGGCTACGTGGAGTGAGTAGTGGGTTCAGTAAGGGTAAGTGGGAAAGAGAGGGAGAAAGTGTGGGAGAAGTTAGAGAGAGTGGGGGAAGTTGGAGAGGATGAAGGGAGTTAAAGAGAGGTTTAAATAAATGGTCTTAGGCCTTTGGACTACATGCTAATATGGCATCATGGTTAACTCATTATATTCATTCCAAGAAGACCTGAGTTCAAATTCTTGTGTTTGCAAATAATTTCCAAATTTTATTTATTTTTTATTTATTTATTATTTTATTTTTGCCTTTTCTCAACTCAATTAAATTCCTATTTAATTCGAAAAAATTTCTAAAATTCTTAAAAATAGGAAATATTATTTTAACATTACTGAGAAATTGGATTCACGAAATTCATTTTCAATTGCAAATTAAAATCCAGAAGTCGTACAGCGACACATATGGGTCACGAATTTTGAGAATCTTAAATTATTTAGAAATTTTTTTGAAAAAACTAAAATAATCTAAAATATTAGAAAATATTTTTAGAGTTAAAGTAGACTCAGTTTAGACCACCAGAACAGGTATTTATACCATACCGATCACCAGTGGAAAATACCAGTGACTGAAACCGAAGGTTACAAAATCCCTCAATTTGTTGAGAGGATTCAATTAGTTTGAGCAAATTAAGGGATGGGTGCAACAATCCAAAGCCAGCTAGTTGATTAACTCCGCACAAGGGTTTCAATTTCGCACAAGCTATAATTAGATTGGCAGTGAAGCTATTTATGCTTGGTGTGAAGCTAGATTGACTAAATCAATCTGCTAATTTTTAAGAGGGGTTGTTACACCCCTAAAGCCTATAAATAGCCCATTGCTAGGTAGGATAAGGGGCTGGCTGGTTGGCTGAAGATTTTGGAGGAGAGACTCGGCTGCGAATATTAGAGAGCCAAAGCTTTAAAAGGAGATCAAGCTTTTGCTTCCAACCTCTTTTAGAGAATCTGGCTTCTCTTTTTTTGGATGCGAATATCCTATGGTCTTTCAATCTCAAGGAATCTCAAGGACCTGGCGAGAAGGAATTCCAGGCTATAGGCTCGAAGACTCTCACTCGCATCGTGGTTGCGCGCTGACCAGAATCCCATCGACACACTTCCCTAGAAATCTCAGAGGAGAGTTCTACTTGTAATTTTTCACTTTCTTTAATCAATTATTTGTAATCTTCTCCCCAATTTATTGTAAGTTTTTCCCTTTCTAAATCAATGAAAAACAAGATGACAACTCCGCTGGGAAAGTTTTTCTTCAAGTATGAGAAGATGGTATCGCAGTGCAACATTCAGACCCTTGGGTCTTCTACTGAGACATTGGTCATTCAATTTGACCAAGAGAGGTATGAATAGATCCTCATTGGGGTAGAAAAAGTCTCCTGAATGTATACAAGCATAGGAAGATCTCTGTTGTTGGGTCTTCTCTTATCACTATCAAGAAGTAAATCTCTGATGAGACTAAGAAGGCCACCTGTAGGCCTGAATCAGCTTCATAATAAGCTAAACAAACTTTTTTGAAGTCTGTCTCAATCTTAATAGAGACTCAATTAGCTTCACATTAGTGCCTGCGTACTGGGCGCGAAGCTAAATCAGCCTCTAAGTCTATTTGGATTGAAAAATCCATTTCAGCCTCATGCAAGGCTAAAGGATCTCTGAATTCAGCTTCTGGTTAAACTCGCAAAGTCTCTAGCTGCGAGACTACTTCATCTCATCACATAGCTCAGCTTCTCTTCTCCGTGAAGCTTAAGTCAAAGCACCCATTGTTACTGTAAACGAAGTTGCAGTAGCTTCGCTCCCAGCTGTCAAAACTCTTAGCTATGAAGCTAGAATTGAAGCACCCTCTGGTGCTAACAGCGAAGCTACTTCACTTAAAGATAGAGCACTACTCAACTGTGCTAAAGCACTAAGTGCTCAGATAGTGTCACCTCGCAGTGAAGCTATCACTTTATCCAAAATGAAAGCCTCTAAGGTTAAGTCTAAGGCTAAGCCTAAGGCTATTCAACCCATCAGCGCTAATCTCCAGCCTCCCCAAGTCTCCATATTGGATCAATTGGGTACAGTCAACATAGAATTATAGAATTTTTGAGCAATAAGTGGAAACTCTGCTCTGAAGAGCCAATCACATCTTGTCATCCCAGTGCGGACAAGTGAGATGTCAACTTGTGACAGTCTACTTCGTCCACTGTTGTCTGGGGCCAATCCCTACAATGCTTCCACCAAGTCAACCATTGGTGTTTGACTGATTGATAGCCCCAAACCTCTGAGAAATCCAAGTCTCAGAGGACGAGAAGAGCTAAGGTGCCACATCTCGCTGCGGCTTCTGTAAATGTGATAGGCAGCGGAAGAGAGCCGATGCAATCCCGAAGAGGGAGACAGGGGGTTCGTGGTCCCTCAGTTTCCTAGACCTAGATTATAGCCTATGCTTAAGTCAGGTTCTGATTGAACTAGAGGGTGCCTTTCAAGATAACCACTACAAGGTGACGATATCCTACAATTATGGATAGCCCACTTCTTCCATAAGGACTATATCACCAGAACCACTGAAAAACCTCTTCTAGTTGTTAGACTATGAACGAGAAGCCAGAGGATATACTTCCTGTGCCATAGTTAGCTCGGAGCAAACAGGGACAGTGTCGTCTAACATGGTTGACAATAACCATGATAATGATCTCTATTGGTGCATGGAGGCTCAAGAGCAAACTTTTAAAGGTTAACAAGCGGCTCTAGATAAAATTCAGCAAATGTTGGTGCAACTCTTAAACAGCCAAAACAATGATGAAACCACCGGTAGCAATCATAACGAAGAGGAGAATGCTGATACAGAATCCCCTAAGGCTGAAAAGTTAACAGGAAGTTCTACAATTGATGTTGCTGTTATCAAAGGCATCTAAGTTCAGTTCGCATCTCTAGCTCAAAGGAATGAACTAAAGAAAGTAGGGATGATGTGTCCTTACCCGCTAGAGTGGGACTCAGTTTCCTACCGCCAAAGGTCAAGTCACCTACGTTACACGCGTATGATGGCAAGAACTCACCAAATCAGCACATATATTACTTTCGATCGTATACCGGCAACGTGATAGACAATGATATTATTATGGCCAAATAATTCATCGGCACCCTTAAAGGGTAGCCTTTGATTGGTTCAGAAGCCTTTCTAATGGATCCATTAATTATTGGATTGACCTGAAAACCCGATTCCTTTCTCAATTCTATTAGGATGGCACCGAAGTGACCACATATAGGCTCCTCTCGACAATCCAGAAAGGAGGAGAATCCATGCGAGAATACATTAAGAGATTCTGCAATCTCTCTCTCATGTGCCCTGCAGGCATGCCCTTTGCCCATGTTGTTTTAAACATATCAGCACAACTTCCTCGACATAGTAAAAGTTTGTATAGAAACTGTTAAAGCCAATACTTGGAAGGAGCTTGTTGAACAAGCAGAGATAGCTAAGAAATAAGCTAAAAAGTTTGTTCCCTCTGTACCCAAGAACAAATAAGGGTCGGTACCAAGGGCGTAATGCAACCCAATCTTCCCAATCTAAAGGGAAAGAAATGATGGTAGTTGAGTTATCTGGGGAAGGCCTACCAAAGTAGAAAAGAAGCGGCGCAAAAAATAATCAGGAGTTCAAATTTTTGCCGACATAATATTCTTTCAAAGATGAACAGATGGTGATTATCTTCCACCTACTCAATAAGGGTAAAAAGCTTATGCTACGTGAAATCTAGCGACCAGAAAAAATTGGGCGTATGAAGGAACCCAACTACTATCTCTTCCATAGAATGGTTCATCATCCCACCAGCAAATGTTTTATCCTCAAGGACAAGATCCAAGCATTAGTGGATGAGAGTTCTAACTCTCAAGTCAGAGCAGAAGAACCACCAACATGGTGGCTCTCAATTTTGGGACCTTCCCAAAGATGACGGTTCAAGACTGATAGACCCCAGTCTCTAAAGCTAGAATGGACATTATTAACCCAATGTCAGAAAAGCAGAAAGCCAAGGGCCTCGTTCCACTAATAACAAAATCTAGAGAGATCAAATGGGTCCACTCGAATATTGTCAAATACGAGCAATGGGAATCCAGCAAGCCCAAACTCAAAGGGCATGTCGTGTAATGTCGTCTCCCTTACAACTGATGATGACGCTGTGACATAGCTTCCCTCAGTGACTCAAAAGTGGAGAAGTTTGCCTTAGCGACATAGCCCACTACCTCGCAGCTGGTACGCATCCGTTTTGGAAGGTCATACTTGCGACAGTATAACCAGACCCCCGATGAGACACAACAGCCAACGACATTGGGAACAACTGCACCAGTCTAGGTTTTGGCACCATTCCTGCTGCTGGACAAAGGGAAGCAAATGGAGGTTTGATTCGACAAATCATTAAAGAAGGACCCTCCGAAGAGGCTCAACATTCCTTTCTTCTTCGATATATTAGAACAGCTTGCCAATATCCAAGCTCGTATCACTCTACAAGGCTGCTTGGCCTCTCAAAGGAGACCAGAGAGGTGCTTAGGGATGCACTCACTGACTCAGAGTCTTTTCTGACACAAGTGCCAGCAATCCCTACTAATGCAATGGGACTTCGTGTCCCCAATGTCATTTGGTGCAGCGCTAGGTGCCATCCATCACCTTCACTCATGAGGGCATGCTCCTCAAAGATAATAAGCTTAGTAGACCTTTATACTACACAAGGTATATTGGTTCTACATGTATCAAGAGGATCCAAGTCTATCCGGGATTTGCTCTCAGCATCATCTCGAAGAGCCTTCTTTACTTCCTGGGTATCCCACTCAGTAGGCTATCCACTACTACTACAATCATCTATAGCTTCAATGCCGGGAGTAGTCATCCTCTAGGCAAGATTCGTCTCTAATACCAAATTGGAGACTTGAAATCAGAAGTGACGTGCTACGACATAGATGTTGACACATCTTATAATCTCTTGCTCAGACGATCGTGAATCCATGCCAACTAGATCGTCCCCTCCATGTTGTACCAGTGCTTCAAATACATGGGAGCTGATGTTGTTGTCTGAACAATATTTGTTAAAATGCAGCCGTTCAAAGGAGTGAAGAATTACATTACTAATTTCTTGCTCTACCAGGGGAACAACGAGCCAACGGAACAATCGTTGCCCGATGACGTCGACAGTGGCAATGAAGCAGACTCAGAATCATGAGAAGATGCACCGACTATCTTTAGTATAGAACCAATTGTAGCATATCTAGATTATTTTCAATGTAATAATCTCGTCGAAAACAAGGGTGAGTGGGTCCTTAATGAAACTGTTGCTTTTGATTATTCTTTTATCTTGAGGATGTGTTTAAAGCTATCAATATTAGTTCCTTGCACGTGCCTTTATCCATCTCAGAAATGGCATGCATGTATATAGAGGATAATGAATGGTCTGTCTTCATTGTCCCACCTACTTAATGGGACCAGTCACCAATTATATTGGGCAAAAGCCAAGCTCGGGCCACGACATCTATGGAAATCAGATGATGACTTGAATACCCCGCGATTCTTTCATTATGCACTGTCAGTACACCACATGATGAAAAGAATGGGTTACAACTTGAATCATGGTGATTATTTGAATTTTAATAAAGGGCGACGCATACCTTTACAACCCTTCATACCAGAAGTAAAACCAGCCAACTGTTACGATCGTACACGTAGGGTGTTAGGATATGTCACCCCATCTCCTCAGTTAGAATCAGAGTCTGACGAGTCCCTACCATCGCAATCATCAGACTCGTCCAATTGGGACTTTGATATCAGTGTGGGGGTAGTCTTTAAATAACTCTTCGCCAATACGACATCCATCAGTCAAGAGGAGCAAGACAAAGACATTGAGCCATTCGACACTGATCAGTGGGCTCAACAACTAGATCCTTAATAAAAAAAGCATTTCGAACAACGCGAACCTCCAATGAAAGATAAGGTAATCAAAGTCGACATAGGTGATCAAGCACAACCAAAGCTAATCTCTGTAAGCGAAAGCCTATTGCTAACAGAGAAGCAAGACCCTAATCCGTCAAACGGGAGTATATTGATGTCCTTGTTTGGAGCTATCTGAAAAACACCTAGAAGGGGGGTGAATAGGTGTTAATGCTAATCTAATGATCTTTTTAAACAAGTATGTATGTATGATGCAAGAGGTCACTCAAAACAAGAAATTGAAGCCGAATTCCCCGTGAAGGGCTCTAGAACTTCTCCTCTTTGATTCCTCTAGATTATGAGTTGAGGCACGTAATTGCTTTCTTGTTGAGATGAGTAAAGACCGAAAAATGCAAGTGAATGAAATGGGAGCAATAATGAAGTGCAAGTAAGTGGTATCACAAGATAAAAGTGTAAAGTAATGAAAAATAATAAGGAAACCAATCGCAAACACAAGTAATTTGTTTCGAGGTTCGAGCCACCGCTCGACGTCCCCGCCTCCACCACCGTGAAGGATTTCCACTAAATCCGCAAAAAGAATTTACAAGAGGTCTACACAAGACCGGAGTATCGAACTCCCACCAATCCAACCTCTACACAAGAGGGATCTCAACACAAAGAAAATACAAGTAACAAGGTGATCAAAAAGACCACACACTTCTCTCTTACAACTCCTTATAGAATGGGATTGATTTTTGGCTCAAGAAGTGAAGTGAGAAAATTCAGTTGTAAAGAAAGAAAAGAAAACTTGAAAACCACTGAAAAACTTAAACCAAGAATGCACTTAAGAAGTGAGAGCTTTGAAAAACTTTTCTTTTCTTTTAGAACTCAAAACAATAGGGATTTTTCTTGAATTTAACAAGGGCCAATGACATCTATTTATAGGGATTAGAAGAGATCTAATCATCATATAAACTAGGTTAATAGGTCAGGTAATAGCCTCAGGAAATTTAGAAATAACTGAAAGATCTATCAACATCAAATCCAGAAAAACAGTTGTTAAAAACTAGCCGTTGGGGCTGTTGGCGGCTGTCGGTCGACCAGCCCGGTCGACCGGCAGTCTATCTGGCAAACTAGTCGCTGACACGGTCGACCGGTCAATCGACCGGAAGCTAAACAAAAAAACATATATTTGTTCTGTCGGTCGACTGGCCCAGTCGACCGACAGAACCCGAGAGCAAGGGTCAGTCAGTCGGTTGACTCCGGTCGACCGGTAGACATGCACAAACATGCACGCCAATGCCACAAGGCCCGGTCGACCGGTGCGATCGACCGATCAGGCCTGAAAAGGATCCGGTCGACCGCCCGGTCGACCTTGGGCCTGAAACAGTATTTTTATGGGAAAAATTTTGAACTTTGAAGAATTTGTAAAATATTTTTAAATGGCTAGAAGATTAAGTAGCGTGCTATAAGGGTTGGTATACATGATATAAACTAGATGTAAAAATATAAAATATTTAAAGACATGTATATCAACCAAAACATGCACCTAATTCACTAACCAAAACAAAACCGTATTTTGAAAAATGAAAGTGTGTGTGTGTTTTCTTGAGCCAACTTATCATAACCTCATTCTTTAACAAACTAGTTCTTACAAAGATTCTAGGTGACTACAAGTTCTTCAAATTAGGGCTTCTCCATATGCAAGCTTGAATCCTTGATCCCGAATTGAGTCAACTTGAGTCAAAAATACCTTCCTTTAGAACCCTGAAACACACTTAAACACTAAAATTTGATTAGTACAAATAACTATATATGTTTTGTAATCATCAAAACTCAACAATTGGGTGATTGTAATCTTAGGCCAACAATCTCCCCCTTTTTGATGATGACAAAACATAAGAGTTATTTTTAAAAAAAATGGGAAAGGAGCTTGGAAGCTCCCCCTCAAAACATGCTATATATATAAATGGCTATATACATGAATGAATAGTAAAAACAAGAACTTGGCATAAATAAAAAGACATAAGAATTCAAAACATATAGCTTCAACAAACAATAACTCAAAACATAAAACACATAACTCAAAACTCAAAAATTCAAAACTCATACCTCATAAGAATTCAAAACATATAGCTTCAACAAACAATAACTCAAAACATAAAACACATAACTCAAAACTCAAAATTCAAAACTCATACCTCAAAACTCATAACTCATAACTCAAACCAATAAACTAACTTTTTCTCCCCCTTTTTGTCATACATCAAAAAATGTAAACATTGTTAAAAAAATTTTCATGATTCCAAAACACAAACATTCAATTCTCCACAAATAAAAGAAAATCTAGTACAGTCTAGTGGTTTTGTAAAAATATCGACAAGTTAAAAATTGGTAGAAACATAATCAATGTCAATATCACCTTTCTCATAATGATCTCTAAGAAAGTGATACCGAATATCAATGTGCTTAGTCTTACTATGTTGATTTGCATTTTAAGTCATATGAATAGTACTAGTATTATCACAAAATATCTTAATATGGTCAAAATGCAAATCATAGTCAAGGAGAGTATGTTTCATCCAAAGGACTTGTGCACAACAAGCCCCCGCCGCAACATACTCTGCCTCGGCGGTTGAGAGGGCTACCGAATTTTGCTTCTTGGAAGACCATGAAACAAGACAATTACCGAGAAATTGACATGTTCCGCTTGTACTCTTCCTATCCACTCTACAACTCGCATAGTCGGCATCCGAAAAACTCGTCATGAAAAATTGTCCGATATTCGGATACCACAAACCCATTTCAATTGTGCCCTTAAGGTATCTAATAATGCGTTTTACCGCAATCAAATGGGACTCTTTAGGACACGATTGAAATCGAGCACAAAGATATACACAAAACATAATGTCCGGCCTACTAACCGTTAAATACAACAAACTACCAATCATGCTACGATAAAGCTTAATGTCTACACTTGTACCTTGTTCATCCTTGTCAAGCTTTGTGGTGGTAGCCTTGGGAGTTTTGCTTGTCTTAGCCCCTTCAAGCCCAAATCTCTTGATAAGTTCCTTCGTGTACTTGGCTTGATTGATGAAAATCCCATCCTTCCTTTACTTGATTTGGAGACCAAGGAAGTAGTTAAGCTCGCCCATCATAGACATCTCAAATTCCCCTTCGTGCATGATTCAAATGCTTTGCAAAGATTTTCATTAGTAGAACCAAATATGATATCATCAGCATATATTTGAACTATAAGTATATCATTTTCAACATGTTTAGTAAACAAAGTAGTATCTATTTTTTCTTTATTAAAACCATTAGAAATAAGAAATGAAGAAAGTCTTTCATACCAAGCCCTAGGGGCTTGTTTTAAACCATAAAGAGCTTTGTCAAGTTTGAAAAAAAATCCGGATGTGTAGGATCAACAAACCTGGGGGGTTATTCAACATACACCTCATCTTCAATAAATCCATTTAAGAAAGCACTTTTTACATCCATTAGAAAAAGTTTAAAATCTTTATAAGAAGCAAATGTAAGTGTCATCCGTATGGCCTCAGCCGTGCTACGGGTGCAAAGGTTTCCTCAAAATTGATACCTTCGACTTAAGTGTAACCTTGGGCCACTAACCTAGCTTTATTCCTAACAACATTTCACGACTCATCCAACTTGTTCTTAAAGATCCACTTAGTACCAATTGTTGGTCTATCGTGGGGCTTAGGAACAAGATACCAAACTTGGTTGCGCTCGAATTGATTGAGCTCCTCTTGCATGGCAAGCAATCAATATGAGTCACCCTCGGCTTCGATGATGTTCTTTGGTTCAAAATGAGAAATAAATGCATAGTGCCTACAAAGATCATGAAGCTTAGAATGAGTAGTTACCCCTTTTGATACTTCACCTATAACAAGATCCTTGGGATGATATGGATTAAATCTCCAATCTTTTGGAAGTGGTTGAGTTATCTCCACTTCAACTTCTTGAACTTCATTTTCTTCATCACCCTTTGGCATGTCTTCAAGAGTAGGTGAGTCCTTTAAAGTAGTTCTCTCTATGTCATCATTTAGGGAATCTATTTCTACAACATTCTCAACAAATACATTAAATTCCTCAAACTTTACATATATAGATTCTTCAATAGTCAAGAATGACTTATTGAAAACTCCATAAGCTTTACTAGTATTAGAGCAACCAACAAAATTGCTTCATATGATTTTATATCAAATTTACCTAAATTATCTTTAGTATTCAAAACAAAACATTTATAACCAAAAACTTTAAAGTATGAAACATTTGGCTTCTAGAATAATAAATCTCAAAAGATGTTTTAGAAGTGTTTTTGCATAAGAAAACTCTATTTGATATGTAGCAAGATGTGTTAACGGCCTCGGCCCATAGATAATGATGGAGACCGTACTCATTTATCATTGTCCTAGCCATCTCTTGTAATGTACGATTTTTCCTCTCAACGACTCTATTTTGTTGTGGAGTTCTAGGACAAGATAGTTCATGCTTAATTCCATGTTCTTCACAAGAAGTGGTAAAGGGTTGGTTATTGAATTCACCACCTCTATCACTTCTTATTCTTAAAATAGAAGAATCTTTTTCCTTTTCAACTCTTTTCTTAAAGGCTTGAAAATATGAAAAGGCTTGATTTTTGTGTTCTAAAAAGAAAACCCAAGTAAAGCGAGAGAAATCATCAACTAAAACGAAAGCAAAATGATTCCCACTTAGACTTTTGGTTTGTGTAGGACCAAACAAATCCATATGGATCAACTCCAAAGGTCGTGATATCATGATATCCTTGATTGACTTGAAAGAGGACTTCGTTTGTTTCCCAAGTTGACATGCATCGCAAATGCGGTCCTTTTCAAATTTCAAGTAAGGAATACCTTTCACCATTTCCTTGTTGTTTAATCTAGATAGATGGTCAAAAGAAATGTGGCCTAATCTCCTATGCCATAACCAAGAGTCATCATCGAGGTCTTTCAAATAAGTAGCATTGCATAGCATATTAGACATGTCAATCATGTATACATTGTTTTCACGAAATCCGAAAAATATACATGTATTGGATTGTCTATCAATAACACTATATGCTAGGTCATCAAAAATAACATTAAAACCTTTATCACAAAGTTGACTAACACTCAAGAGATTATGCTTGAGGCCATCAACCAAAATAACATTTTCTATTAAGGGAGATGTACTAAGTTTAGCATTACCAATACCAATAATTTTTCCTTTAGCGTCATCTCCGAAGGTGACAGTGCCACTTTCATGGTATCTTTATAGGGTTGTGAAGTTGTTGATATCCTAAGTCATGTGCCTTGAGCAATCACTATCAAGATACCACAACTCCTTACGTCGTTAGGCTTTGGAATGTACTTACATCATTTAACAAATTTGTTGACTTTGGTACCCAAACTTTCTTGGGTCCTTGAATGTTAGTATTCCGAACCCAAACATGATTATGCGATGCATTAATTCTATCATAGCAAAATTTAACCAAATGACCTTTACGGCCACAATATGTGCATGAAAAACTTTACCATGCATGAATGCATGATGAGTGTGTGGAGTGTGGGCATGTTTAGGGTGCTTAGCATGATGTAAAGGTTATGATTTATGAACATAACCATGAATAGCATGTGAATGTTTCTTTGGGGCATGTTTCTTAGGAAACATAGCCTCTAGTCTATTTTTATCAAATTCACATTTCTTCAAAATTACTCCTAATGAATCAATTTTCTTCTTTAGCAAAGAAATCTTGTTTTCATCAATTTGTGAAAATTTACCTTTGCAAGAAATCTTATAGTCATCAAAATCCTTTTGAGTAGAAGAGAGAGTTGAAAACAATTCATCTTTTTCTTTTGTGAGAATGAAAACTTTGTGGTTGAGTGATTCATTTTCCCTTTTCATTTTCAAGAATTTCTTTTTAAGAAAATCATAGTTATGAGATAGTTCTTCAAAAGCTTCTCCTAGTTCATCTATAGATAATTCACAATCAATGGAAGTATCGGGAGTTACCTTGCTTGTGCTTTCATTTGCCATGAAGCACATGTTGCCGGTGTCGACTTCCTCATCAGATTCACTCTCTGAATCCCAAGTAGCCTTTAAAGCTTTCTTTTTGTATGGCTTCTTGGAGGTGGAGGGTTTGCCTTTGTTTTCCGGACATTCCGCCACAATGTGACCCGGCTTCCGGCAATTAAAGCAAATGATTTTCTTCTCTTCTTTACCTTGCCATCTCCTTCTATTTTGAAACTTTGCCTTGTTGTACGTTCTCTGAACGTTATTTACAAGAAGTGAAAGATCTTCATCATCCTCTTCTTCATCATCCTCTTCAGAGTAGGTGGAAGAACTCTTAAAGGCAATAGCTTTCTTTTTGGGAGGAGCCATCTCTTCTTTTACTTTTCTTTCCATCTCATGAGTCTTGAGGTTCCCAATGAGACCGATAAGCTCCATTTCTTTCTTTTCATTGAGCTCCTTCAAAGTTGTGGCTTTTACTTCCCAAGATGGAGGGAGTGCACGGATGATCTTCCTGACCTTTTGGTCGTTGTCAATAGCATCACCTAAAGAAGAAAGTCCATTAGTAATCTTTGTAAATTTAGTAACCATATCATCTATGGTTTCATTTTCTTGCATAGAAAAGTTTTCATATTGGGAACAAAGAAGGTCAATCTTTGTCCTCTTTACTTGTGAAGTTCCCTCATGAGTGACAAGTAAGTGAGTCCAAATCTCATAAGCGGATTTGCAATGAATGACTCTAGAATATCATCGTCATTAAGAGCTTGAAGCAAGGCATAGTGTGCCCTAGCATTAGCATCAAACTCCTTCGTGGCAATATCGGACCAAGTGTCCTCATCATCAAGGGGTGCATTAAAAGGTTTGGTCACCGCCTTTGCAACCCGGCTTCCTAAGGATTGCAAAAACACTGTCATCTTAACCTTCCATATGGGAAAGTTAAGGCCATCAAACTTGGGTGGGGTCTTAATTCCTTCGGCCATTTTTACTAAGTGTATGAGGATGAAAAATGAATAGAGTGATTAGCAATATAGGATCTCTCTAAGGTTGTTAAGCCAAGAGCCTAGAGACCAAAGCTCTGATACCAATTGAAAAACACCAAGAGGGGGGTGAATAGGTGTTAATGCTAATCTAATGATCTTTTTAAACAAGTATGTATGTATGATGCAAACGGTCACTCAAAACAAGAAATTGAAGCCGAATTCCCCGTGAAGGGCTCAGAGCTTCTCCTCTTTGATTCCTCTAGATTATGAGTTGAGGTACGTAATTGCTTTCTTGTTGAGATGAGTAAAGACCAAAAAATGCAAGTGAATGAAATGGGAGCAATAATGAAGTGCAAGTAAGAGGTATCACACGATAAAAGTGTAAAGCAATGAAAAGAAATAAGGAAACCAATCGCAAACACAAGTAATTTGTTTCGAGGTTCGAGCCACCGCTCTACGTCCCCGCCTCTACCACTGTGAAGGATTTTCACTAAATCCGCAAAGAGAATTTACAAGAGGTCTACACAAGACCAGAGTACCGAACTCCCACCAATCCAACCTCTACACAAGAGGGATCTCAACACAAAGAAAATACAAGTAACAAGGTGATCAAAAAGACCACACACTTCTCTCTTACAACTCCTTATAGAATGGGATTGATTTTTGGCTCAAGAAGTGAAGTGAGAAAATTCAGTTGTAAAGAAAGTAAAGAAAGCTTGAAAACCACTGAAAAACTTAAACCAAGAATGCACTTAGGCAGTGAGAGCTTTGAAAAACTTTTCTTTTCTTTTAGAACTCAAAACAATAGGGATTTTTCTTGAATTTAACAAGGGACCAATGCCATCTATTTATAGGGATTAGAAGAGATCTAATCAACATATAAACTAGGTTAATAGGTCAGGTAATAGCCTCAAGAAATTCAGAAATAGCTGAAAGATTTATCAACATCAAATCCAGAAAACAGTTTTCAAAAACTAACCGTTGGGGCTGTTGGCGGCTGTCGGTCGACCGGCCCGGTCAACCGACAGTCCATCTGGCAATCTAGCCGTTGGACATGATCGACCGGTCGATCGACTGGAGGCTAAACAAAAAAAACATATATTTGTTCTGTCAATCGACTGGCCCGATCGACTGACAAAACCCGAGAGCAAGGGTCAGTCAGTCGGTCGACCGGTCCGGTCAACCGGCAAACGTGCACAAACGTGCACACCAATGCCACAAGGTCCGGTCGACCGGTGCGGTCGACCGATCAGGCCTGAAAAGGATCCGGTCGACCGTTGGGCCTGAAACAGTATTTATATGGGAAAATTTTTGAACTTTGAAGAATTTGTAAAATATTTTTAAATGGCTAGAAGATTAAGTTGTATGCTATAAGGGTTGGTATACATGATATAAACTTGATGTAAAAATATAAAATATTTAAAGACATGTATATCAACCAAGACATGCACCTAATTCAACTAACCAAAACAAAAACCGTATTTTGAAAAATGAAAGTGTGTGTGTTTTCTTGAGCCAACTTATCATAACCTCATTCTTTAACAAACTAGTTCTTACAAAGATTCTAGGTGACTACAAGTTCTTCAAATTAGGGCATCTCCATATGCAAGCTTAAATCCTTGATCCCAAATTGAGTGAACTTGAGTCAAAAATACCTTCCTTTAGGGAAGAAGAAATCTTGAATCCTTAGAACCCTGAAACACACTTAAACACTAAAATATGATTAGTACAAATAACTATATATGTTTTGTAATCATCAAAACTCAACAACCGGGTGCTGTAACCTTGGGCCAGCACTATGAAGACATGCCTGGCCTCAATCCTCAGGTTACTATGCATTATCTCAACATCAAACAAAACCAGTAAGCAATAACAACGATGGTTTCAGCCTAACATCCTGGAGGCAATCGAAATCGATGTTCATAAACTCATCGAATGCGGTTTCATTCAAGAGGAACATCACCCAGACGAAGTTAGTAATATTATCCTTATGTTGAATAAAAATGGAAAGATTAGAGTTTGCATTGACTTTAGTGATCTCAATGCAGCCTATCCTAAGGACAAATTTTCATTGCCCATCACTGATGTCATGATTGAGAATACATGCGGCTTAGCAAGGATGTCCTTCATGGATGGCTTTTTAGGGTACAATCAAATTAAAGATGAAGCTGGATGATGAGAAGCACACATCATTCAAAATGACCTTGGGGGTATAATGTTGTTGTCACTCCCAAAAGACAAAATCCCTAGGTAGCACTTCAACTGGTCCGATTGACATCCAAACTTGTTGACATTTACAAAAGACAAGATGCGGACAAGCTGACAATCAGGTACTCATCCTTAGAGACAAAACGATGACTTGAAACTTACTGATTCAGTGAAGCAGACAGTAAGGCAAGTATCACCTGTAAAGAAGCCTAAGCATGGCCCAAGAAGATAGCTTTGCTTGAAGCTCTATAACCTTGTTGAAAGGCTAAAATACTAGCTTCACGTGAAGCTTTTCTTGTAAGCTTTGGTTGAAGCTCTTCATAGCTCTGCAAAGAGCTAATTTGCAGCTTCGCCTGAAGCTTTTACTAGCTTTGCCTGAAGCTTTTCTTATGAGCTTCGCTTGAAGTTATTCATAGCTATGTAAAAGGCTAAATTTCAGCTTCCCTTGAAGCTAATCACAGCTTCGCCTGAATCTTTTACTAGCTTCACCTGAAGCATTTCTTGTAAGCTTCGCTTGAAGCTCTTCATAGCTCTACAAAGAGCTAACTTATAGCTTCGCATGAAGCTAATACTAGCTTCGCCTAAATCTTTCTTGTAGCTCCACTTAAGCAGCCGTGCTAACTTCGCGTGAAGCTGATTTCAGCTCCACTTGAAGCTTTTTGTACCCCCTACAGGTTTGCCAGGTCAACACTTGATCCATGTCTTTAGTGGGCTAACCCCACTACATTAGTGGGATTAATGCCACTTTAAGTGGCGGTTACATCCGCCCACTTCATCCCACATTAAGTGGAGACTGCCTGGTCAAATAACCATTTTTAGGCTCGGCAAGTCTGTCTAACCTCGCACAAGGCTTGTACTTAGCTTCGCACAAGGCTTCATAATATTGCGCAAAGTTCAAAATAGCCTCTGACATGAGGCTAACTGACCAAACTTGCTAACTTTTAGGGGCAATTACACCCCTCAGTGCCTATAAATAGCTTATTCCTGGGATGAGCTCAAGGCAAGCTGATGGTCAAGCTGAAGATCAAGACATCAAGAGGCGGAAAGAGAGAAAAAGCTAACTCTCTCGCTTCTACGAAATTCAGAGAATCATTTCTCTAAATTCAGGGTGTTAATACCTTGAGACTTTCCTCTCTCTCAAGAAATCTCCAGAACCAAGCGAGAAGGAATTCCTTAAGACTTCATCGATCGCATCGTCAACAAAACAAAGTGGTCGTGTGCTAAAAGACTTCTACTGGTACACTTTTTCAAAAATCTCAAGGAGAGTTCAGCTTGTAATTTTTCATTTCTTGTTCAATTACTTGTAATTTTCTCTTAAATTTTGTAAGTTTTCCTTATATGGGTTTTTAATGTAAAACAAGATGGCAACTCTGCTGGGGAACTACTTCTTTACTGTTGAGAATCAAGTGCCGTAATGTGATGTTGGGTCTACTGTAGAGACCCTGGTCACTCATTTTGACCAAGAGAGGTTTGAGCAACTTCTCTCTGGAGGTAGCATAACTCCTCTACATGTGCGCAAGCACATTAAGGTTAGTGTAGCCTGACCACCTCTGGCTACCTCTTGAAAGCAAGTCTCCATTGAGACTACAGAGGTTCTCTGTGAACCTATCACAGTCTCACGCGAGGCTAAACAGGCTCTACTCGAGCCTATCACAATGTCAACAGAGCCTAACTTAGCCCCAGCCAACGTGTTAACGTTACGCGTGAGGCTATAAAGGTTTTGTGAACCTAAAATAGCCTCTTCAAAACAGCCTCTTCAAAGGCTTTGTGGGTTGTAAAATCCACAGTTCCCTTCTTTCGAATCTGCTTCGTACGAAGCTATAATAATATCTGGTCACAAGACTATCTCAGCTCCTCACAAAGTTAAGCCTCGCCTGTCCCGCGAGACTAAGGCTAAAGCACTTTATGCTTATAGCGAGGCTACTTCAGCCTCACTTATATTAATAGAACTGTGGGGCAGTGCTAAGTTCACCGCATGCGAGGCTAAGACCAGAGCACCTCTGTGCGCTAATAGCGTTGTTGATTCAGCGTAACTCTCACTGACAGCACCAAGTGCTAAGAATCTCTTCCGTGAGGTTAGAGACAAAGTATCAAATGCTAAGGATCTTAGCCGCGAGGTTAAACATAAAGCACCACTGAGTGCTAACAGTGAGGCTATTTTAACCTCACTTGAAGGAAGAGCTATGCGCAGCAAAGCTAAGCTCGCCTCCAAAGGCAGAGCTAGCGAAGCTGCTCTTTCAGGCGAAGCTATCCTAGCTTTGCTTATAACCAAAAAAGAAAACCTTCAAGGCTAAGCCTAAGGCTTCTCAGCCCAAAGGGGCTAACTTTCAGTCTCCTCAAGTCTCTATGATAGATCAGTTGGGTCCAGTTAACACAGACTCAAGAGACTATCTGAGCAATAAACAAAAGCTTCAGTTTGAGGAATCTGTTCACATCTCGCCATCCTAGTGCAGACAAGCAGGATGTCAACTTGTGATGGTCCATTCCATCCATTGTTATTTGGGTGCAGTGCCCATCACTCCTCCTCTAAGCCAGCAATTAGTATGCAACTGGTTGGCAGCCCGAACTTCTGAGAAGCCCGTGTCCTGGAAGAAGAAGGCAACAAAAGTGGTCCATCTTGCAGCCGCCTTTGTTAACATGATAAGTAGAGGGAGGGATCTATTTCGGTCCTGACGAAGGAGACGAGAAACTTTTACCCCTTCAGCCAGCTCCCCGAACTCTGATTATAGCCTGGGTTTAAGTCAGGTTCTGGTGGATCAAGAGGATGCCTACCAGGGTACTCGCTCCAGGGTAGTAATATTCTAAAACTACTCACAAAATTCTTCACCAAATGGAGTTGTGTCTCCTGCACCATTGAGTAACCTTTTCCAATGGTCTGATGAGGAGGAGGAGGCTAGTGGATATGTTTCTTCAGTTACCATCAGCTTGGTATGAACAGGGCTTCTATTTGCTCATGGCTGCCAACAATGATGATGATCTCCATCGATGAATGGAGGCACAAGAGCAGACTTTCAGAGCTCAGCAGGAAACTTTGGATAACATCTAGCAGATGTTAACTCAACTCTTGGACAACCAGAACACCAATGACACCGATAGCAATCGCGATGAAGAGGAGTATAATAACAATGAACATCCTAAGACTGAGAAGTCGAAGAAAAGATCCTCAATCGATACCGAGGTGATTAAAGACATTCAAGCTCAGATTACATCCCTAGCCTAGAGGGATGAACTGAAGAAGGTAGGGATGACTCGTCCTTACTCGCTGGAATAAGATTCTATACCATACCCACTAAAATTCAAGCCACCTACATTGCACACATACGATGGTAAGAGCTTACTCCACCAGTATATCTATTACTTTTGGTCTCAAACTATTAACGTAATAGATAATGATGCCATCATGGCCAGACTATTTATCAGCACCCTTAAGGGGTAGCCTTTGATTGGTTTAGGAGCCTGCCGAGTGGCTCCATCAATTCTTTCTCTCTCGATTCTATGAGGATGATACTAAAGTGACTATGGACAAGCTCCTCTCAACAGTTTAGAAAGAAGGAGAATCTATACGGGAATGCATTGAGAGGTTCAGTAGCCTTTCTCTTATGTGCCTCGCTGACATGCCATTGCCCATGTTTCTCCAGACATGTCGGCATAATTTTCTCAACAGAGTGAAAATATGTATGGGAGCTATCAAAGCCCATATATGAAAGGAGCTTGTGGAACAAGCTGAGATAGTCAAGAAATCGGCTAAGAAGTTTGAACCCTTAGTGTCTAAGAAAAAATAAGGGGGTCAACACTAAGGGGCGTGATGCAGCCCAATCTTCCCAATCAAAGGGGAAGAAAACCATTGATGTTGAGCTATCAGGGGTAGCTCAACAAAAGCAGAAGAGTAGTACCAATGGTAATCAGGAATTCAAATTTCTGCTAAAGGTGTATTCCTTCAAAGATGAACAGGTGGTGATAATCTTTCACTTGCATCACAAGGGTAACAAGCTCAAGTTACCTGAAGTTCAGCGACCTAATAAGTAGGGCATACAAGTGATCTTAATTATTGCCTCTTTCATAGGAGGGTGCATCACCCTACCAACAGTTGCTTTGTCCTCAAGGACAAGATTCAACTATTGGTGAATGCTGGAGTTCTGACTCTCAAGTCAACACAAAAAAAGTAACTGTCAGCATGGTGACTCCTAATTTTGGGACCTTCTCGAAGATGACTGTTTAAGATGGCTTGGTCCCAGTCCCAAAGGCCAGATTGGATAACATCAATCCAATGGCTGAAAAGTAGAAAGCTAAGGGTCTTACTCCAATGACGATAGAATCTGGAGAGTTCATGTGGGTCCACTCGGATATTGTCCAAGATGAGCAAGGGGAGACTAGCAAGCTTAAGCTCAAAGACAAGTCATGTAATGCCATCTCTCTCTCTCTCTCTCTCTCAACAGATGATATCTTCATAACTGTAGCCTCTCTCACTGAATTAAAAGGAGAAAAGCTTACCTTAGTGGTACAGCTCGCCACCTTGCAACCGGTGGGTACACGTTCTGAGAAACAGTACTTGCAACAGTATGAATAGACACCCGACAGAGCAACCGCATCAATAACTTTGAGAACCGCTGCACCTGTCTAGGCCCCAATACCTAAGGACAAAGAAAATAGAAAGAGATTCATTTTGTTGAATCCTTGAAGAAGAATCCTTCCAGAGGACTCAATGCTCCTTTCTACTTTGACATATTAGCATAATTGGCCAATGTACCAGTTCATATTACCCTACACGAGCTACTCCGTCTCTCGAAGAAAATAACAGAGGCACTTAGGGACGCGCTTGCCGATTCAGAATCATTTCTGACACAAGTGCCAACCTCTACAAAGAGGATGGCGTTTCATGCCCCATTGTTATCTGGTACAACAGCAAGTACCATGTATCACCACTCCTGAGGACATGCTCCTCAAGGACAACCAACATGATAGGCTCCAGAATTATATAGGGTACATTGGATCCACACACATTGAGAGAATACAAGTTGATCTGAGTTCTGCTCTAAGCACTGTCCCCAAGAGACTTATTTATTTTCTCGGCATCCTATTGAGCAAGCTGTCAACCATGACTAAGACCATATATGGCTTCAACGTCGGAATAATCATCCTTTGTGTACAATTCATCTTCGGTGCCAAATTGGAGACCTGAAATCAGAAGTGACGTGCTACGTCATTGACGCCAACACGTCCTACAACCTCTTACACGGATAACCTTGGATCCATGCTAACTGGATTATGACTTCATACTCCATCAATTCTTCAAATATGTGGATGATAAGACGATAGTCTAAACAGTGTTCGCCGAAATGCAATTATTCAAAGGGGCAAAGAACTACTTCATTGATTCTCTACTTTATAAGGAGACGATTGCCTAATGAAATTGATAGCGATAACAAAGCGGACTCAGAATTAGGAGAAGATCTAGAGGTTTCGGAGGAATAATTGTAGCATATCTAAATGATCCTGATTGTAATAATTCTGTAACCCATGGTTTCTAATATCCGTATGTCAATACTGGTATCTGATATTGATTTCATCATACTGGTAGCTAGATTGAGGTCATTTCAGTTCAAGACTTTATTTCCCAGTATTTCAAATTTTTCTAGATTTTCTAGAATTTTTTTGAAATTATTGGAGAAGAATCTTAATTCGGGATCGATCAGTGCCACAGACTGACTCCGAAATTTTTAATTAACAATCGGGGATTAGTATTGGAGATCTGACTTCACAAAAAGGTTCAGGATGGCATTTTCTAATTTTATGAATTTTTGAGGATTTTTTTTGAAGTTTTAAGAGTTTAATCCAATAAATAATAATTAAATACTGAATTATAAAAAAATTTAAAACAAATATAAAATAAAAATTAAATTCCAGAAACTTATTGCGACCGCTGGGGCTTGAACCCAGGTCAGCCAAATAGGATTGAAATGACTAAACGATGATGCCACATTGTGGTATGTAGGCCCAAGCCTATCTCTCTCCATCTTCTCTAACTTTTCCCACTCTCTCTGACTTCTCTCACACTTTCTCCCCCTCACTTCCACTCTCACTCTGACTGAACCCACTACTCCCTCCATTAACTCATAACTCCCAGGGGTCATTTGGAGATGGGTTGTGCCTATATAGGAGGCAATCCACCATTCTCATCCCTACTTAAACCACATTGAAAAATCCAAGTCTCTCTCTTTCCCTCTTCTTTCTTACTTTCTCTTCAAACATAGCAAGATTCTAAAGTGCTGGACGAGGGAAGAAGATTCAGACTAAAGAAAGCATTGCGGGTAAGTTATTTTGCATTTTCTTAAGTTTTAGTTCTTTGTGGCAGTCATCAAACACATAGTATACACTGGTTAACACTACTAATTTGACTATGAAAAACTTGTCTAAAATCCTAATAAAATTATGTAGAACACCAAAATTTCTCTTAATTATCATGATTATTAATTGATATTTAGAATTTTATTTCAATCAAAAAAAAGAGAGAAAAACTGGGCTGCTCGGCTGGAGCCAGCCCAGGCTCTCGCCGAGCCTGGTCAGGCCAGGCTCGCCTGACCTCGGTCTGGTTGGACCAGACCAGACCTGGCCAGGCCCTGGTCCGGCCAGGCCACACCACCCAGGACCTGGTCCGGCTAGACCAGGCCCCTTCCAGCTCTGGTTCTGTGCACCAGACCCAATCCGGGTTTGTGACAGCACAGACCCAGATCTGACCAGTTTTTCAAAAAAAAGAAAAAAAGAAAAAGCAAAGAAAGAGAGAAAAGATAATCAGATAAAAAATATATAAATACATACATACACACACACACACACATATAAATATATATAGAAAACTTTACATTAGCAATTTACTGTAGCATTTTATTGTAGCAGACCAGACCCAGAACCATCACTGTAGAAGACCCGTTACTATAGCAAATAGACCTATTTATCCTTTTATTGATTGTTATTGATTTTTAGCCTTATTTTAATTCAAAAAATTTGAAATAAACTCAGAAAATTCCAGAAATTCACAGAAAATCACAAACTAAATTTGGGACTCTATAAAATTATTTTCGTGTAATATTACTTAGAATAACATGAAATTCAGTATTCTTTATGATCATTATTTAATGATTGTTTATTTAAAAATTGCCAATAAATTTCTAAATATCACAAAAAATGTAAATTCATAATTTAGTAATATGTAAATATTATAAATCAATTTATCAGTTTATGCATGTATTTTATCATGAAATTATATTTTTAAATTGTTGCTAAATTTTAGAAAATTGAATTTTTTGAAAATGTTAAGCAATCAAATCTATAATTTAATAAATACTTACGTTCTTATCACTGAATAAATAACATGTAAAATCTGCTAATTAACTCACACAATATTTTGACCGCTAATCTTCCCCAAAGCTGGTTGCATTTACGAAAATCAGGTTTCGACGACATCAGGTAAGTGTACACGATTCCTTCTCCTTGATTTTCCTGTTGAATTTAATATTGTCTGTTATCTATTAAATTCTCTATGTCATCGTGTTTCTGATTATCGTTAACGTCTTACAATCATGTTTACATCACCGGCAAGTTTTTGCTCCTATTATATGGTTAATTATTATTCGTTGATTCCTTGCCGACTTCATCTTGTGATAGTGTTATATCGCCTTACATATTGTGTTTGCATCTCGTTCCTGTACATGCATGCATTCAACTAAAATTGACATGATTTTCTTATATGTGATAGAACTTGACACGTAAACCTTTATTGATTGTGACTAACTTTACGACTTGGATTATTCAAGGATAATTGAAGAATGATAATCGAATGTAATGACTATCTTGATTGTTTAGATTTTCAAAAATTATTGAGGACTTAATATCGAGAAAATTGATGTTTATATTCTAAGAAATTATTCGAGAATATTTCATTGGATTATGGACATATGATCATGACCGATTTAATGTGACCTTTGGATTACATGACATTGAGCATCACCTGCACTACTTTGCATGTATCTGATATCATTTGCACAACTATATATTTATCACTTGATATTGCCACTGTCAATATTGTCCCATGATCTTGATATACATTATTTTCACTGTGTGACACTGATATCCATGACACTATTTCCGGTTCATTACATGAGTCATACACTATTTTGCACTTATATTGATTAATAAAATTAACTAAGCCACGGTTACTGGAGAGACTATAGCAGAGGAAATCCAGGTGCTATGTTTGGAAAAGCGACCCCTTGTAGGTTTGGATACCACATGTGATCTTATTATTTAAGTGCGCTCTTGTTATTACATGTTACATGATATTTGAGTACAGTGAACTATTTCTCCCTGTTATCAGGATTCACTAACGCATCACTTGTTTGATATGTAGTTTTCCTTGGATTTCCACTACGTCCACACAGGACCTCCCACAAAGGGAACCTCCACCGAGGAATTTGCAATTACAAACGTGGAGTATACAACTCCTTTCTCCAACACACCAACCTCTACACAAGAGGTAAGGCACAAAGCAAAATTCAGTCACCTCCACAAGAGGAATGGGCACAAGTCAAACCACAATCACCTCTACACAAGAGGGACAAGGCATAAAGCCAAAACTCCACCACAATCACCTCTACACAAGAGGGATGAACACAAACCCAAAGTAAAGAAAAATTACAACACTTGGTTATAACAATAGACCACAAATAACACTTGGTAATCACAATAGACCACAAACAATTTTTCTCACAAAAACATAAGATCCTATAGATAGGATTAGATATGATAGCTCAAGTGTGAGAAAATAAAGTGTTTGAAAAATAAATAGCAAAGAAAACACTTGAGAAAATACCAAATAGATATTGAAATAAAGATCAAAATTAATCTCCCAAAGACTCTCTTTTCTTTGATTTTTCCAACACTATAAAACAAATAAAAGATAAATCTTTTAACTTGTTGCTAAACACATAGAAAGATA
Source organism: Agave tequilana (assembly GCA_038442645.1). Classification (NCBI taxonomy): domain Eukaryota; kingdom Viridiplantae; phylum Streptophyta; class Magnoliopsida; order Asparagales; family Asparagaceae; genus Agave; species Agave tequilana. The sequence goes on along the minus strand of JAVJIF010006711.1, from coordinate 110,704 downwards.
AGAAGAATAGCTCTCAAAAACTTATAGAAAATAGCCCAAGAGAAGCCATCTTTATAGCCTCTCAAAAATATAGCCGTTGGCAGAAAAAAGTCCAGATTGCCCTTCCGGTCAACTGGCCCAATGGTCATATTTCTAACCGTTGGCGCTAAAGTCGACAGCCCGGTCGACCGGGCACAGCCTGTTGAAAAACACCTAGAGGGGGGGGGGTGAATAGGTGTAAATGCTAATCTAGGAAACTAATTGCAAACTAAGTGCGCTAAATGCGGAAGCTAATGCAAATTATGCACAAACTAATACAATACAACAAGTGTAGCCGAATTCCCCTTGCGAGGCTCTGGACTAACTCCCCTTGATTCCCCTTGAAATGGGTTGAGGTGCTATGTGAAGCTCTTGTTGGATGAGTATAAGTTAGGCACACACACCAAGCAATCCAAGCAATGTGCACACACAATCAAGCCAAGCAATAAAGGATATAGCAATATGAAATAATGCAAGGCAACACAAGCAATATGATATGGCAATATGAGTTATGCTCAACACAAGCAAATATGATATGATGATATGAAGTATGATGCTTTGCACAATATAAATGAAAGAGAGTTAGAGAGACAATGGATCAATACGCAAACACAAAGATTTGTTTCGAGGTTCGAGCACCTTGCTCTACATCCCCGCCTACACCACCGTGTAGGATTTCCACTATCTCAACTCCCACCGAGGGAACCTCTACCGAAGAGGATTTCTTACAACTCTAGGAGTACCTAACTCCTCTCTCAATACAACCTCCACCGAGGCCAACAAACAACCACAACAACACCTCTACCGAAGAGGCTCACAACCAACACTATCACCTCACACTTGAGGGATACAACTCAATCACCCGATCACCTCTACCGAAGAGGGATTCTCAAATAAAAGGGTGTTTACAACAAGAGGTTTACAACAAACAACCTCAAACTCTTCTCTTTCTTTTTCTCTTTTCTTTTTCCATAAAAACAAGATCCTAATAGTTTAGGATAGTATGATAGCTCAAGTGTGGAAACTAGGTGTTTTTGGAAACAAGCAACAAAGAAAGACTTCTTGGGAAATCACTTGTAGAAGATAGAAAATACAAAACAATACAATCTCCCAAAACCCTAGCTTTCTTTGATTTTCCAAAACCCAAAACAAATCAAGATGAGAAGTTTAAAGCCCAAAAACTCTTTTAAAAACTTGTTTTAAACTTCTGAAAACCTGGGATTTTTCTCTTGTAAAACCTTAGCCAAAATCCCAAATGAATAGGGTTTATATAGGCCAAACCAGAAAACTAGCCGTTAGGCTGATGTGGCAGTTCTGACAGCCACCGGTCGACCCGGCCCGGTCGACCGCCAACGGTCAAAAATATGACCGTTGGGCACTATCGGTCGACCGGCCCGGTCGACCGAAAATTCCCGAGAGCAGAGCTCTCAACTCGGTCGACCGACCCGGTCGATCGGTTCTGTGCTTAACAGACGTGCACATCTGTGCACATCGGTCGACCGGATCGGTCGACCGGCCCTTTGGTGCGGTCGACCGTCCCGGTCGACCGACCAGCCTGTCAGCCCAAAAACCAGGTCAGAAATTTTGGAAAAAATATTTTACAAAAATCTTTTATCATTTCTGAAAATTCCATAAAACTTGTTTTATCATTTTATGTTAAAACATAAACATGTGATAAAAATTTCAAGATAATATATCAACATATCAATTTATTTTTGTGTCTTGCAAATTTTATCAAAAACAAAACTTGTATTTTTATCAAAGAGATGTTAAGCTCAAAATCAAGTTTGATAAAAGTTAAGCATGCATGTATAGAGTGAAACAACTATACATTTATCAATTAAACTTGTTTTGATAAACTATTCATGAAAACCAAAACCAAATCATGAAACGTGTGTGTTTTGTGCACTTGAGCATATCAACTAAACTAAGCTTTACAAATGGATCTAAAACTCTATCTAAACTAGGATACCTAAGTCTTCTTGACGATCTTCATCTTCAAGTAGACTTACTCCAAAACTCCGTGATTCTCCAAGTGCAAAGGTATGATCTTTAAGCTTTGGCACCGGAATCAACATGAAAAGCTTCTAAACTCCTTGTTGAAGCTAATCACCAACTAATATCCTGTTAATGATCTGAAACTTAGAAACACAAGAATATTAGTAACATAACTACATGAGTGTTGATCATCATCAAAACTAGAGTGGAAGGCTATTGGGCCAACAATCTCCCCCTTTTTGATGATGACAAAACTCATGGAGTTATATATGCATGGATTAAAGATAAGCTTCAAGGAAGCTCCCCCTTAACTCATGCATAAACAAATAAACAATAATATGCAATGCATGACAAATGCATATAAACATGGTGCTCTAGATACCAATGGAATATTCAACATAAAATATGCTCTAGATACCAATTACAAAGCAAACTCTATAAATCAATCAAACTTACTATTCTTGATATTAAAACATAATATATGCATATAAAACATAAGCATGCATATAAAACACAAATACTTCTCCCCCTTTTTGTCAATCATCAACAAAGGGGTAAACAATCAAAACCATAGATAAAATGAGGGGTAAAAATCTTTCTCCCCCTTTTTGTCAATCAAAACAATGCAAACAATGTTCTCCCCCTTTTTGTCTAAAACAAAAAAACAAAATCAATAAGGGGTGACTACAAACATGATATCAATTAAAAATATGTCAATGAAGCATCTTGATATCAATAAACAAGAATCAATATATGTTACATGCTATATACATTCATGAAGAGGAAGACGCTAAGTTAGCTTCCCTACACATATGCATTACATGAAGAAGGGATGACAAGCCCCAATTCACATAACACATATTATGTAATGCATAAGAGGAGATGTGAAGCTCCCCCTACACACGTATATCATATAAAGAAGAGTTGTCAAGCTCCTCAATTTATAATATACTCAACATGAATATATATGTAAGAGAGATGTTAAGCTCTCCTTGCATATAGGAAATACAAATCAAAACTTTGAATATTTTCTTTTAAACAAAAATTTTGAAAATACCAATTGTAATTAAACATAAGTCTTGAATTCTTAAATATGAATCTTGAAACCAAAACAAATTTTGATTTTCTTAAATATGATACCAATTGTAAATATTTTACCAATTGAAAAGATTTTACATAGAAACATTGATACCAATTGTAAGAATTGTTCATTTTAAAACATATAAACAACTTTTAATCATAAAGTGTGGGAGTACAAATACCAATTGAAATACAAAATCATATTTTCTCCCCCTTTATGAAATACAAACTAAAGTCATGCATAGTCTTGATAACAATTTAAAAGTAATCAATTTAAACAAAATTGAAACTCAAGCACTAGCATAAACACAAACATATATATGTATGAAAAATAGATACCAATAGAAATTGATATACTTGGAATTTAAAGCATACATACATACAAAATATATATGAGTATACAAGAAGATCAAAATGATACCAATTGAAAGAGTTCAATGATACCAATTGACATAACAATAAGTTCAAGTGTATACATCATATTATCTACCACCCAATCATAATTCAAGTTTTAAAGATTTTCAATTTAGGGCATACATGAACATGATCTCCCATCCTACCGCCCTTGGAAGGTAGGGTTTTCAAAGATAGATTTGAAAATTAGGTTTAGTTTGAAAATCACTACCAAATGAAGAATACGAACTAGTTAAAATGGAGAAAACTTATTAACTAGTACGAAATCCTTCAAGCAAGGAATAAAACAAAATTGTTTTAAACATGAAATCCACATCATATCAAACACTCAATTTCAATAAGGTATAAATAAGACTCATGAAAACAAAGCATGAGCAAGCAATAAAGGTGAGTGTACAAATAAAGTGTGAATATCATAATCATGAAAATATTTTCATTAAGCTCAATTATTCCTTAAACATAATTCCATCAAAAACATGAAAAATCATATAAAACTCCTTATTTAATCTTCAAGGCATATGTATGTCTAATACAAGCTAAAATATACATACATATCCAAAACTCAACGAGTCCACTAAATGTATATTCATGAAGGCACGTGGCTCAAAAAGATGTATATGTATAAGATTAGTTTGAACTAGATAGACATATACATGAAGTTAAACATAAATACATGAAACATGAAAAACTAAATTTTCATCACAACAAATTTCATTTCAAGGTATATGTATGAATTGTCAACCATGAAGTATACATACATATCCCTAAACACAATTGAGTCCAAATATAGATTTGCATGAAAGACAAATGACTCAAGGGGTATACATGTATATCTTAAAGTTTGGCAATACAAACATATACATGAAGTGAAACACACAATCATAAACAAATCCAAAATGGAATACAAGTTTGAAATGTATGAATCATCAAAACTAGACTATACTAGCACATCTAATGGGTTCAAATAAGCAATCAAGCTCAACATATATAGATTTATTTGTAGCCCACTCTATGTACAAGTATATAACTAGTCTTAATGAAAACAAACATCTAAACATATATTCAAAACATGAAGCATCAAAACAAATATAAAGGTCATCATGATAAAACTAAAACATGATTACTATGTAAATTCACATGTATTAGATTCATGATGTACATTATAGTTTAAACAAAGTGAGAACACTAAATATGGGTTCATATAAGCATATGTGTCTCAAATACTATACATGTATGTCAAGGATCTAATAAACATGGAATGAACATACTAATCCATAGACATCAAAAACATGCTATAAACATTAAAACATGGAAAGCATGTAAACAATAAATGGGAGTAAAGGATTGTTACCAAAACCGAAGAAGCAACTCTCCTTGTCTCCAAAACATGGTGGTCATCTCCACCAAATCTTCCCTTGAAAGTGATGCATCCATATGATTTCCATGAAGTCCGGAACGCATCCACTCCAAGGTGTCATCACTCTCACGTCATGTGAGAGCCCACACCTACATCAAAAATAGGAGGGGTGGTCTTTGGTACCCACATCTTGTTGGGTCCATGGGGGTTAGTCCCTTCTCTAACCCAAACAAATTTCTTTGCTAAATTTGAAACATTTAATCTATCATAACAAAATTTAGCAAGATGGCCCTTACGACCACAATGTGTACAAGTGTACACATGAGCATACATGGTGTGATGGTGTCCGTGAGGAGCATGTGTATGCCATGGAGGGTGTGCATGCATAGAAGATGGAACTTGTTTCTTTCGAACCAAGGATTCCAAGCGTGTATGGTTCTTAGCACATTGGCTCATAGTGGAGCCCAAACAATCTACTCTCTTCTTTAGCATACAAATATCATCATTAATCCTAGAAGAAGTGGTACATGCATTAGGTAGACTAGATGAAGAAGCTACACTAGCATGGCAAACATGTGCATCAATCTTATTTTGTAAAACATTATTTTTCTCTAAACAAGCATTCAAGTCATTTGAAATAGAAATAATTTTGTTTTTCAAAGCAACATTCTCTTTTAAAACAAAATCAATTTTAGAAGACAAGTTTTCATTCTTCTTTAAAAGGTTTTCACAATTATTTTTATTTTTCAAAAATTCATTTTCTTTTAATACAAGATTAAGTTGAGATCTTAATGAATCCCTATCATTAGAGATCTCCTCTTTCTCTTGCAAAGCAATATTAAGTCTAGAATTCAAACACTTATTTTCTTTTTCTATTCCTAGACTTTTCTTTTTCAAAATCTTATACTTCTCAATTAATTTTTCACAAACAATTGAAAGTTCTTCATTCAAAGCATGTGGATCAACAATATCATTTCTTGAAGAACTAGCATCATCATCACTATCTAATGGAGTTTCCGAGTGTACCTCAAGGGAGTCATTCCCTTGGACCATGTAGCATATAGAGTTAGATTCTCCACTAGATTCCTCTTCTTGGATTTGGACTTGAAGCTTGGAGGTGTTGGTGGTTGTCAATTTGTTCCACACTACAAAAGCGGAATCAAGGTTAGAAACACATAAAAGATATTCTTTAGGCAAAGTGCTTCTAATAGCCTCTAGGGCTTGTGCATTGGCCCTTATATGATCACCATTACCAAGATAGCATTTCTTGGTAGCGGCAAGAAAGACATGCAAACCTAGGGTTTTTAGGTACATGGACATCCTATACTTCCAAACATCAATGTTGGAAGGGTCAAAGCTAGGAGGGGTCATGAAGTTCATGGTAAACTATATATGAATGTGCAAACAAACAAATGCAAATGAGATTAGCAAGCAAATGGATCACTCCTAGGATGTTAAGCCTAAGTATCAGGAGCACTAGCTCTGATACCAATTGAAAAACACCTAGAGGGGGGGGGTGAATAGGTGTAAATGCTAATCTAGGAAACTAATTGCAAACTAAGTGCGCTAAATGCGGAAGCTAATGCAAATTATGCACAAACTAATACAATACAACAAGTGTAGCCGAATTCCCCTTGCGAGGCTCTGGACTAACTCCCCTTGATTCCCCTTGAAATGGGTTGAGGTGCTATGTGAAGCTCTTGTTGGATGAGTATAAGTTAGGCACACACACACAAGCAATCCAAGCAATGTGCACACACAATCAAGCCAAGCAATAAAGGATATAGCAATATGAAATAATGCAAGGCAACACAAGCAATATGATATGGCAATATGAGTTATGCTCAACACAAGCAAATATGATATGATGATATGAAGTATGATGCTTTGCACAATATAAATGAAAGAGAGTTAGAGAGACAATGGATCAATACGCAAACACAAAGATTTGTTTCGAGGTTCGAGCACCTTGCTCTACATCCCCGCCTACACCACCGTGTAGGATTTCCACTATCTCAACTCCCACCGAGGGAACCTCTACCGAAGAGGATTTCTTACAACTCTAGGAGTACCTAACTCCTCTCTCAATACAACCTCCACCGAGGCCAACAACAACCAACAACAACACCTCTACCGAAGAGGCTCACAACCAACACTATCACCTCACACTTGAGGGATACAACTCATCACCCGATCACCTCTACCGAAGAGGGATTCTCAAATAAAAGGGTGTTTACAACAAAGAGGTTTACAACAAACAACCTCAAACTCTTCTCTTTCTTTTTCTCTTTTCTTTTTCCACAAAAACAAGATCCTAATAGTTTAGGATAGTATGATAGCTCAAGTGTGGAAACTAGGTGTTTTTGGAAACAAGCAACAAAGAAAGACTTCTTGGGAAATCACTTGTAGAAGATAGAAAATACAAAACAATACAATCTCCCAAAACCCTAGCTTTCTTTGATTTTCCAAAAACCCAAAACAAATCAAGATGAGAAGTTTAAAGCCCAAAAACTCTTTTAAAAACTTGTTTTAAATTTCTGAAAACCTGGGATTTTTCTCTTGTAAAAACCTTGGCCAAAATCCCAAATGAATAGGGTTTATATAGGCCAAACCAGAAAACTAGCCGTTAGGCTGATGTGGCAGTTCTGACAGCCACCGGTCGACCGGCCCGGTCGACCGCCAACGGTCAAAAATATGACCGTTGGGCACTATCGGTCGACCGGCCCGGTCGACCGAAAATTCCCGAGAGCAGAGCTCTCAACTCGGTCGACCGACCCGGTCGACCGGTTCTGTGCTTAACAGACGTTCACATCTGTGCACATCGGTCGACCGGATCGGTCGACCGGCCCTTTGGTGCGGTCGACCGTCCCGGTCGACCGACCAGCCTGTCAGCCCAAAAACCAGGTCAGAAATTTTGGAAAAAATATTTTACAAAAATCTTTTATCATTTCTGAAATTCCATAAAACTTGTTTTATCATTTTATGTTAAAACATAAACATGTGATAAAAATTTCAAGATAATATATCAACATATCAATTTATTTTTGTGTCTTGCAAATTTTATCAAAAACAAAACTTGTATTTTTATCAAAGAGATGTTAAGCTCAAAATCAAGTTTGATAAAAGTTAAGCATGCATGTATAGAGTGAAACAACTATACATTTATCAATTAAACTTGTTTTGATAAACTATTCATGAAAACCAAAACCAAATCATGAAACGTGTGTGTTTTGTGCACTTGAGCATATCAACTAAACTAAGCTTTACAAATGGATCTAAACTCTATCTAAACTAGGATACCTAAGTCTTCTTGACGATCTTCATCTTCAAGTAGACTTGCTCCAAAACTCCGTGATTCTCCAAGTGCAAAGGTATGATCTTTAAGCTTTGGCACCGGAATCAACATGAAAAGCTTCTAAACTCCTTATTGAAGCTAATCACCAACTAATATCCTGTTAATGATCTGAAACTTAGAAACACAAGAATATTAGTAAACATAACTACATGAGTGTTGATCATCATCAAAACTAGAGTGGAAGGCCATTGGGCCAACAATTAAAAGGAGTTTAATTTGGTCAACTTAGTTTTTAATTCCGCATTATTTGTTCACAAGTGACCATTAGATTAGCCATCACCTATTCACCCCCCCTCTAGGTGATCTTACACCTGTCGGTCACCTCCTAGTCGAACAACAGTACCCGAGAGTGGGGCACTTTCAGTCGGTCGAGCGCCCGGTCAACCGACCTTCTTGGCTGGCCTTATGCACGTATCTTGTGCACATCAGTCGACCGACCGATCAATCGACATCTGGACCGGTTGACCGTCCGGTCGACCATCAGCTGTCTCTAGCTGAAATTATGGGTATTAAAACTTAGTCATTTTAACTTCTATAAAATCCCATAAATTCTCATAAATTCTATAAAAATCAGTTCCTTATTAATATTTGAGGAACAAATATGTGTGACCAAAAATCAACACATATTACAGACTATTTGAACTATTTTGTGATATAAAATTAGACCTTAACAAAAACCGTATTTTTCAAAACTTAGATTTTGAAAAAAAACATTTTCACCAAAACTTGTATAAATACAAAAATAAGATATTGAAACATATTTGAAGCATATTGTGTATGGATAGAATTAAATACACATGTACATGATATATCTATATTTTTGATATGAAATCTAAAATAGGTTTTGTTAATTACAAAACTCTAAACACATGAATAGGATCATCAAAATAAGTTTTTCTAAATATATGAAGCATATATATATCTAGATGAAATCTAATATACATTAAACCACGTAAACTTGTTTTGATTATATCTATTCATGAAAGCCATGTGAACTTGAAATCTAAAACTGGTTGAATGAAAACCAACATATTGAACTTGTGTGTGTGTGAACTTGAGCATATCAACCCTATCTATTTTTACACAAGATCTAAACACAAATTCAAGCTAAACAAACTGAAGTCTTCTTATAAAACTTCTTCTCCAAGCCGACTCGATCCAATGAGCTTGACTCCAACTGAGTGCTAGATGCGATCTTGACGCGCGAGCTCTTGAATTAACATGTGTTAGCTCTCAAAACTTCTTTGTTGAAGCTAAGCACCTACTAAGATCTTGATAGTAAATCTGAAACTATATAAATACAAGATCATTAGTACTATAACTACATGAGTTAATCATCATCAAAACTAGAGCGATGGGCCTTTAGGGCAACAATCTCCCCCTTTTTGATGATAAAAAAACTCATGGAGTTATATGTGCATGGATTAAAGATAAGCTTCATAGATACTCCCTCTTAACTCATGCATAGCAATAAACAAATAGATATTCAATGAAATGCATAAACTAAACAAGACATATATGCATAAATAAGATATACACATAAATATATAAACTCTCAAAATTCTTCTCCCTCTTCTTGTCAATTCATCAACAAAGAGGCGAGGATAATCAAACAATAAAGATGTATATGTGTTCATGAAGAGGAGAGGCGTAAAGTTAGCTCCCCCTGCATACATGCATTACATGGAGAGGGATGACTGGAACCTAACCCACATAAACATTATATACAATATATAAATGGAGATGTTAAGCTCCCCCTGCATAGTGTACTACACAGAAAAGAGAGGTCAATTACTTCAATATGAAAAGTACACTAAACATGAATCTATATATAGAGAAGATGTTAAACTTCCCTTGCATATAGGCAAAACATATCAACAAATTTTAAAACCACTTTTTACAACAAATCTTTGAAATTTCTTGAAGTCAACAAAATGAATTAACTCAAATAGTAGTTGACAAAATTAAATGTTGGCCACTTGAAAAAAAATTTAAGATACCAATAGTTGATACTAATTGAAGGTGAAACATGAAGTATATTTTGATACCAAATAAATACAAATTGAAATCAATGTATAAACTTGTAAAGATACCAATTAACATTTGAAATAAAATTAAGCTTAATATAAACATAATTTGTGCTATATGAATGTAAAGATATTGTAAAACATGCATAATCAAATCATATATATGTATGTATGAAAATAGAAATACCAATTGAAATTGATACTCATTAAAATTTGAAGCATACATATATAAGAAATCAAATATGCGTATATAAAAAAATAAGATAACATAAAGATCATGTGTATAACTCATACCTATCATCCTATTCATGTACAAGTTTAAAAATATTCAATAAGGATATACAAGACATGGTCTCCCAACCATCAAAAATATGGTTTGAAAATATTTTAGCATAGTTTAAAAAATCTACCAATTCGAAGAATAAAAATAGTTTTAAAGATAATTTTGAAAAATAATATGAAATCCTTCAAGACATGAAACCAAATCATATATCCCATGAAGACATGAAAATCATACAATAATTAACACTCAAGATCTATAAAGCACATATAAAGCTCATGAAATCAAAGTCATGAATAAACATGAAAAATAGAGTGGAAAAATCATGTAATAAGCATAATCATGGAGATATGCAACGAAGCTCAATAAAATTCCTTATATCAAAAGCAAGATATCATCAAAACTATATACGCTTCAAGGTATATGTATGTTTTTATTAAAACTAAAAGTATACATATATGTTCTAAATATAAACGAGTCCCAAAAAATTTTTGCATGAAAATCAATTGACTCTAGGATAGAGATGTATATCCAATAGTTTTGGACAAAATTATATATACATGAAGATAAATACATTTTTTTGAAAACATGTATAAAAATAGGGAAAATAAGTAAAGATGTAAGAATCATCAAAACTAGCTTATACAAGTACATCCAATGGGTACAAATAAGCACAAAGTGCAAACATATGATAAACAAATGTGGCTCATTAATTGTACAAGTATAAGCACAATTTTAATAAAAGTTTCATCTAAACATGTAATCAAAACATGAAGTACAAAATCATAAACAATCATGATCATTAGGGTAAATGAACGTGCTTTAGAGCTAGGATATACACAAAAAGCTAAAATATAATGAGAACACAAAAATAATAGTCCATATAAACATTGGTGTATCTCAATACTATTTATGTATATCTCAAGTCTAATTCACATTACATTTAACATAACAAATATGAAAAACACGAAAACTAATACATGCTAAAAACATTCATATAAAAGCATGTAAACATAAATAAGAAGTTAGAGATAGTTACCAAACTAATAAACTATTCTCTAAGTCTCAAAACCATAATTGTCCTCCCACAAAACTTCCTTGAAGGTAATGCACCCAAAGTAGTGTCTATCAAGGTCAAACGCATCAACCATCAAGGCACCAAAATCTCTCACGTCATGTGAAAGCCTACACCTACATCAAATACAATAGGGTAGATTTTGAAACCCATACCTTATTGGGTCCATGGGGGTTACTAATCCAAATAAATTTATTTGCAAAATTTGAATTATGTATTCTATCATAGCAAAACTTTACAAGGTGACACTTACGTCCACAATATATAACAAGTGTATACATGAGCATATATAGAATCATGTGTGTGAGCATGATGAGCATGTGTATGTCGTGTTTTATGTGCATGAATAGGAGAAGCATGTTTCTTGTGAAACATGGATTCCAATCGTACGTGGTTCATGGCACATTGGCTCAAAGTGAGCCCAAATAATTTACACTCTTCTTCAACAGATATATAACATTTTCTACATTAGAAAAAGATATGAAGCATGCAGTAGAAACACAAGATGATGAAGGTATAGTAGCATGGCAAACATGGGATCTAAATCATTTTTCAAAAAAACATTTTCTAAAGAAATGCATTCTAATTCTTTAGAAATTAAAATAATTTTATTCTTTAAAGAATCTTTTTCTTTTAACACAAAATCAAGTCTTGAAGACAAGTCATCATTATTCTTCAAAACACTATCAGAATTATTTATATTTTTCAAAATTTCATTTTTCCTTTAAAACAAGGTCAAGTCGGGTTTTCAAGGAGTCTCTTTCACTTGAAATCTCAACCCTCTCTTTTAAAACTATGTTTAGCTTTGAAAATAAATTTTCATTTCTTCTTTAATTTAAAACTCTTTTTTTTCAAAAGTTTGTATTTTTCTAGCAAGTTTTCACAAAATAGGGATAGTTCTTCATTTAATGCATTTGCATCCATGTTATCATCACAAGAAGAAATAGCACTATCATCTAGTTGAATGTCCAAATATACCTCAAGGGAGTCATTCCCTTGGACCATGAAGCAAGCTTGGTCGGACTCTTCTCTACTAGATTCCTCCTCATAGTTTATCGCCTGTAGCTCGGAAGAGGTCAATGTGTTCCACACTACAAAAGTGGAATCACAATGAGAAATTATACATGAATATTCTTTGCTAAGTGTATGCTTTAGTGTATCTAAGACTTGTGCATTAGCCTCAATATACTTGTCATTATCAAAATAGTTTTCTTAGTAATGACAAGATAGACATGCAACCCTAGGGTTTTTAAATAAGCACTCATCCTAAACTTCCACATATTGACGTTAGAAACATCAAACATGGGAGGGACAAGGTGATCCATGAGTGTATAGTCTATATGTGTGCAAACGCAATACTACATTAGCAATCAAAGATCTTACTCTTAGGTGGTTAAACCTAATATCAGGAGCGTAAGCTCTGATACCAATTGAAGTACACCTAGAGGGGGTGAATAGGTGTACTAGCTAATCTAATGACAAATGATACGGAATAAAAACTCAAATGCAACATGCTATGTGTAACTAAAGAGTGTAGCCGAATTCCCTGTGAAGGGCTCTCGAATGCCTCCTTGAGATTCCTCTAGATCAAGAGTTGAGGTGCTATATGAAGCTCTCTCTAGGTTCAACACAAGTATGGGCAACACACAAACAATAACAGCATTTATAAGATATGAACAATAAAGTAATGCAAGATTTAAGAGAGATAGAGTTAAGAGATAGTGGATCAAACGCTAATACAAGATATATTTTAGGTTCGAGTCACTGCTCTACGTCCCCCGCCTTCACACAGAAGGATTTCCAGTACGTCAACACAGGACCTCCCATAAAGAAACCTCCACCGAGGAATTTGCAATTACAAACTTAGAGTATACAACTCCTCTCTCCACACACCCACCTCTAAAGAAGAGGCAAGGCACAAAGACAAAACACAATTACCTCTACACAAGAGGGACAAGGCACAAAGCCAAATCACAATTACCTCTACACAAGAGGGACAAGGCACAAAGCTAAAACTCCACCACAATCACCTCTACACAAGAGGATGAACACAAACCCAAAGTAAAGAAAAGATTATATCACTTGGTGATCACAGTAGACCACAAACAATACTAAGTGATCATAATAGACCACAAATAATTTTTCTCACAAAAAATAAGATCCTATAGATAAGATTAGATATGATAGCTCAAGTGTAAGAAAACAAAGTGTTTGGAAAGAAAATATAGTAGAAAACACTTGGAAAAACACCAAATAGATATTGAAATAAAGATCAAAATCAATCTCCCAAAGACTCTATTTTCTTTGATTTTTCCTACACTTTAAACAAATAAAAGATAAATCTTTTGGATCAAAAACTCTTCTAAAAACTTGCTGCTAAACACTTAGAAAGATAGGAAGAATAGCTTAAAAACTTATAGACAACAACTCAAGGATGCCATATTTATTGTCTCTCAAAACTATAGTCGTTGGCAGCAGAAAAGGTCTAGATTGCCCTTCCGCTCGACCGGCCCAACGATCATATTTCTGACCGTTGGCACTCCGGTCGACTGCCTGGTCGACCGGGCACAGCGTGTCGGTCGATTGCCCGATCGACCGACAATCCTGATAGTGGGGTACTTTCAGTCGACCGACCTTCTTGGCTGGCCTTGTTCACATATCTTGTGCACATCGGTCAACCGACCGGTCGACCGACATCTGGTCCGTCGACCGCCAGCTGTCTCAGGTTGAAATTATGGGTATTAAAACTTAGTCATTTTAACTTCTATAAAATCTCATAAATTCTCATAAATTTCACAAAATTAGTTCCTTATTAATATTTGAAGACCAAATATGTGTGACAAAAAATCAACACATATTACAAACTATTTGAACTATTTTTGTGATATAAAATATTTAGCCTTAAAAAAAACCGTATTTTTTAAGACTTAAATTTTGCAAGAAAAACATTTTCTCCAAAACTTGTATAAATAAAAAAATAAGATATCGAAACATATTTGAAGCATATTGTGATGGATAGAATTCAATTCACATGTACATGATAAATCTATATTTTTGACATGAAATCCAAAATAGGTTTTGTTAATTACAAAACTCTAAACACATGAATAGGATCATCAAAATAAGTTTTTTCTAAATATATGAATCATATATGTATATAGATGAAATCTAATATACATTTAGCCACATAAACTTATTTTGATTATATCTATTCATGAAAACCACGTGAACTTAAAATCCAAAACCGGTTAAACGAAATCAAACAATTGAACTTGTCTCTGTGTGTGTGAACTTGAGCATATCAACCCTATCTATCTTTACACAAGGTCTAAACACAAACTCAACTAACAAGCCGAAGTCTTCTTGTAGAACTCCTTCTCCAAGCCGACTCGATCCAAACGCAATCCAATGAGCTTGACTCCACCCGAGTGCTAGATGCGATTTTGACGCTCGAGCTCTTGAATCAATATGTGTTAGCTCCCTAGACTCCTTTGTTGAAGCTAAACATCTACTAAGATCTTGATAATAAATCTGAAACTATATGAGCACAAGATCATTAGTATTATAACTACATGAGTTAATTATCATCAAAACTAGAGCGATGGGCTTTTGGGCCAACACTTAGGACACCAGGTGAGAAAACACCCCAAGAACTTAAGGACTCGGGCAACAAGACCACAAAAAAAGGATTTTATTATATGGATCACTCTTAAGCGTGAATACTTATGCTTTATGGGGACAAATATCGAGTTTAATCTGAGGATTTTTGATATATATAAATATGTTTTTTTTCTTTTTTAATATGGCATAAAAATCTTTGTTTTTGAACTTAAGTTTGTAAATATATAAAGTATGCATATTTCATCAAGGTAAGATCAAGATTAAATTACTTTTTAAAAATTTTTTCCTAACCCTAGAAATCAAACAATAATCTTATTTTGACCAAGTATAAGAAATTCTAATTATAATTCTTCTATTCCTTAAAATTGACTTAGTTTCTTACAAAAAAATATGTCAAAATATTGTCTCTTTCTAATTTTTTTTTTTAAAGTTATGTTAGTCATGTTAGAACCCTCCCCCACCCTATCTCATGCATTGTCCCAATGTATAAAAGAAATGAATGGATGCATGAAAAATGAAATGTAAAAGAGGTAAAGTTATCGATACACTGGGTCGAAAAGCCCTATAGCCATTTCATCTACCGACACCCGATTCCAAAAAAAGTTTAAGGCATTGACATTTACCTTAAAGTCATTCTCATTCTTGGTGTCACTGATCTCTACAGCACCGTGTGAAAACACGATATTTATAATGAATGACCCAGTCCATCTCGATTTTTACTTTCCTAAAAAAGATGAAGTTCAGAATTATAGAGTAAGATTTTTTGTCTGGGGACAAAAGTTTTTCTCATGATAATCTTATCATTGAAACCTTAAACCCTACTTTTTGTTACTTTAGCATTCTCATAGGCCTCATTTCCTAACTCCTCAAGTTCAGAAATTTACAATTTTCGAAGGTCATCGGCCTTGTCTAAATTAAAATTTAGCTACTTGATGGCCCATAAAGCTAGGTATTCTAACTCAAAAGGCTGGTGGTAAGTTTTTCTAAAGACTAACCTATATGTGCACATCCCTAGAATTTTCTTGAAAGCGGTCCTATAGGCCCATAAGACATATATCAGTTTGGTGGACTAATCTTTCCTATTTTGATTCACAGTCTTCTTCTCCAAATAAGCTTAATTTATCTATTGGAGACCTTTACCTGCCCACTAGTCTGAGGATGATATAGTGTGGACAATTTGTGAGTTATGACATACTTTCATATAAGAGCTTCGTAGGATCTATTATAAAAGTGGGTGCCATTATCACTGATGATAGCATGAGGGGTTCTGAAGCGTGAGAAAATGTTCTCTTTCAAAAACTTGATGGCAACCTTGTTGTCATTAGTTTTGCTTGGAATGGCTTCTACCCAGTTGGACACATAGTCCACAGCAACCAATATGTATTAGTTTCCAAATGAATTAGAAAATGGAACCATAAAGTTGATGCCTTAAACATCAAAGAGTTCTATTTCTAGAGAGACATCATGTTTCGCTTTGAGATTCTTCCTACCATTAGGCATCTAGGCCACGTCTTGCAAACTCAAAAGCATCTTTGAATAATATGGGCCATAGAACCTACTTTGTAGCATTTTTTCAGAAGTCTTACGGGGACCAAAGTGTCCACCGCATGCAAGCTCATGATAAAAAGACAAAACACTCTTAATATTCTCATCGGGAATGTATCACCTAATGATTTGGTCAGAACAATACTTGAAAATATATGATTCCTCTCAGAAGAAATACCCGACTTGCGATAAAAATTGGTGGACATCTTATTTAGACCAACGAGATGGAGCTTGGTTCGTGACTAAGTAGTTTACTATGTCAGTGAACCAAGGTTCCCTAAAGCTAACCAAGAGGTGTTCATCGGGAAGTTATCATTGATGGGTAATTCATTACATGGTGAGTTTTTGGGATGTAGGTTTTATTTTTTTATTTTTATTAGTATTTTTTATTATATATATATATATAATTTTTTTTCTTTTCTTAATTCAATTAAATTACTATTTAATTTGGAAAATTTTCTAAAGATTCTTTAAATTATAAATTATTCTAAATATTACTGAGAAATAAGATTTGTGAAATTCACCACAATTGCAAATTAAAAATTCGGGGGTCGTATAGCGGCACCGATAAATTTCGAATTTTAAGAATCTTCAATTAATTTAGAAAAAAATTTAAAAAATGTAGAAAAATTGAAATATTGAAAAATAATATTAAAGTTAAAGTAGACTCAGTTTAGGCCACCAGGATGGCCAATACAGGTATTTATACCATTCCGAATACCAGTGGAAGATACATGTGATTAGAACTGAGGGTTACACAAACCCTCCTCTCTTTTGTAATCGGAATCTTCCCGTTGTAATTTTTCATTCACAATCCAATCTCTCAGATAAATAGTCGATTCGCATGTCATCGAGTTCGACCAAGAAAGTATGAGTAATTTCTCTCCTTGGGCTCCATCAGCTCCAAGGCCGTGCAGCAGTACCGCAAAGTCTCTACGAAGACTGACTCTCAAGTCTTTTCGGAGACTTCTCAAAGAAGAATTTCTTCAGAAGTTAACAGTGCGCTGTCAACCAAAGCAAATGGTCTAAACTCTGTAGAGATTCCACAGTCTTCCGTAGAGCCAACATGGTTTACATCGTCTCTCAAACGCGGACAAAAACTCTAATTACCCTAAGGGTACGTCTTTAACTCCCAACTTTTCATATTTAAATCACTCATCTTTTGACACCACTTCTAATGTGAGACTAAATAGTTTTTACTCTTTTTTATCACATTTTAACTATTAAATTAGGCCAACTTTCCACTTGAATACCTCATTCATTCGGAACGAAATTGAACATGTGAATATATCACGTTCATCCTTAATGAAAGGAGAACACATTTCACTCATCTCCTATGCGTTTCTACTAATGGATCCGCCTAAAATTCAGCTCAGTTTTCTCAAAATTCACTTAATTTAATTCATGTTTCCAATGCAGATAGTCTCTAGTTAGAAGAAGATGATGACGATGTCATTGAACTGCCGACAGTTGTTTAGGATTTCAATCTACTATCCCTAGAATTTACAAAAGGATCAAACTAGCACTGCCATGAATGAGGCAAACATTGTTGATATCATAAAAGCAAACAAAAAAGGACATTTTGACTCACGCCCCGCGCCCCCCCCCCCCCCCCCCCCCCCCCCCCCCCCCCCCCCCCCAACACACCCAACACACACACACCCCAACTAACAAAATCCAAAAAGAAAAAAAAAAAAACGTTTTCATGTGTAACTTTCAATGTGTTATAATTCATTCACCTGCAGGATACACAATCACTTCTACAAACAGAACCAAGCAATTTAGATATAGAGAAAAGCCTACGATCCCCAGGATCATGTCGGCATTTTTGTTCTGCTATGTAAATTACTCTGGTCATTTTTACGCAGACATGGAAAACAAATTTTACTTCCCGCCATGTTTCTCGATACATAATTTGTGTTCTGAAGTTCATAGCTTTTGTCATCAGAGCAAGCAATGTTTCAGGTTGGTAAATGTTAAGAGTAAGCATGGGGGAGTTCCCAGGTTCAAGTCTTGAGCAAAACAATCAGGGTGCCGCGGCATCAGACTTTAGCTAAGGTCGAATCTCTCTCTCTCTCTCTCTCTCCACACGGCATCAGACTTAGCGAAGGTCGAATCTCTCTCTCTCTCTCTCTCTCTCTCTCTCTCTCTCTCTCTCTCTCCCCCCCCCTCCCCAGTGTATGTGACTCATAATGTCAGGTGTATTATGTTCTACTCGCTGTAGTATAGATGCAAGCACATAAAGAAAAGTCTCTAAGCAAAGCAAAGATTGCTCTGTATGTCATTCGTAATATTTGATATTTTAATTATCTGAGCTCAGAGAAAAGAACTCCTAGCAGACAATGTACCAGTCATGAGCAGTTCAATTGTTATCTCTGCATTAATTGTGAGGCCAAAGGGTGAACCTCAATTAGTACTAAGTTCTGATGTCCTGAGAACTTCACATGAGTTCTAGAGGAGTAAAGATGGGTGAAAAAAAATTTTCAGTGCACGCTTTCCTCCAGTTCTTCTCTATATATAAACACATAGCCTCAAGACAATTGCTGGGGAGGAGAAAGAGACAAGAAAAAGCAAGATTGAGAGGAGAAAGAGAGAGGCAAAGACTATGGTAAGATCTCCTTGCTGCGATGAGGTTGGCATCAAGAAGGGCCCTTGGACACCTGAAGAAGACATCGTATTGGTCTCCTACATTCAAGAACATGGTCCTCGGAAATGGAGATTAGTACCTACCAACACTGGTAAACATTTTTTCTTCATTTCTGTCAATTTCCTTGGGGTTTCTTGATTTCTTCTTTTCTCGGAAATTTTGATGCTGATTTTGATGTCAATTCCATCCTGTCAATTGACTGACTGCAGGATTGATGAGATGCAGCAAGAGCTGCAGGTTGAGATGGACTAATTATCTCAGGCCGGGGATCAAGCGCGGTAACTTCACCCCACAAGAAGATAGGATGATCATCCATCTCCAAGCTTTATTGGGCAACAGGTAGAAGCCCCTGTTCTTTTAGTATGCACTCAATTGTTTTTCCTTCTGTCTGAGTACATATCGAAAAGATTTTGAGTACCATATCCACATCTAATGCCAGCAAAATTGGAACAGATCTCTTTCTCTGTTAAAAAGACATTATTTTCGTAATTTGTCTTTTTGCCGTAGGTGGGCAGCCATAGCATCATACCTTCCCCAGAGAACAGACAATGACATCAAGAACTACTGGAACACTCACCTTAAGAAAAGGATCCAGAAGCATAGGACAGCAGCCGACAGCTACCTGACTTCAACTGATTCAGCCGCAAGCTGCTATTTCGAATTAGCACCAGGACCATATTGCGCAGGCACGAGGATCCCACAGATAAGTACCCTCCATCCAACACTTCCAAGGTTCTTCCGTACTTCTTCCTCCTATGCATCAAGCATGGAGAACATCTCAAAGCTCCTGAAAAGTTGGATGACGCCTACCGCAGATTCAAATGCTGCTTCTTCTGCTACTACTACTAGTACTAGTACCACCACCACCAATACGCTTGTGGCGCCAGAACAAGAGAACTTCACCTTCAATATTGCTCTCAGCCCACAAGAACAGCTCGACTCGCTTCTCGCATCTGATAAATTGAGCGGCAGTGGATCGGACAATTCATCAGCTGACATCGTGTTCCATGGGACGCAGTCGGCTACTACGGATGCTGATGAGGGGAAACCGAGATCGGACAGCAGCCAGGCTCCTCTGTCCCTGTTCGAGATATGGCTTCTGGATGAGGCTTCAGGGCAAATGGAGGGCCTCATGGAGCAGTTGCAGTAGCAACAATGAAGCCCAAGAAAATGCAACTGTATACAATGTTCAGGGGCAGATTTTATAAAATATATGAAGTAGTATATATGATTTGCAAATTTTTTTTATATGATCTCTTCTATTTAGATTATTTTTATTAAAATAAAGATATTTTAGAGCTCTTGCTCAAGTGGTTACTTGTAAAAATGGGTCATAAGCTTAAATCCTTAGCACAACACTTTTTCCTTACTGTTTTCTCTCTTTTCTTTTACATTTACACTCACATTGAAATTATCATTACATTTATGTTCACATTGAAAAAATATCTTGCGTTCACCGCTGCATATAGTTATGAAAGCCAGAGATCATTTGACAATTCTTCTAGCTAGGAAAGAATGCTGAAAGCTGCAGCTGCACAATTCTGTACGCTGGCCTAGTGATTTTGTTTGTCCCTTGAATAATCTGAACACCTTCTTGTTGTATGATCTGAAGGAAAAAGGGTGATAAATGGAGTAGTACAAGTAATTATGTTCAGTAGAATGCAGTACTGTCACAGAGTAAAAATGTATGAGATTATTATTGCATATAACACATAATTATAGACTAATCCTTGAGAGGCTGTAATAGAACACGTTGAAGATGACAGATTCTTGCAGTAATGAACCTACCGAAGTTTCTCCAATCCAATCTGGCATTTAATTCATCTATTCACTTGCTTTATGTCGGTTCCAGTCTAGATCATCAATAATATTAAGTGCTGTTATGGTTATTCTTTAGAAAAGAGGCAAGGAAATGGTAATATTTTACTTAATTGTGACATATGTAGGCTGTCTAAAAATCACTAAGTCATCAGACACGAACCTCACTTCAACGCAAAAATCGCATTTCAAAGTAAAACACGGACCTCGCGTCCAAAGGAAGACAGAGTTCTTTAGACGCGGGTCTGAGCAACCCTACGCGAGTTTGAAGAACTCCGCGTCTAACGCGGGTTTGAAGAACCCCGCGTCTCAACTCAAACACGAGTCTAAGTAACTCCGCGTCAAACGCAAGTCGAGCAACTATACGCTACACCTCAAACGCGGGTCTAAGCAACTCCGCGTTTTGACTGAGATGAGGGTCTAAGCCCTGTGTCTATACAAACACGGGGTCCGCGTCTAGCTCGAGACCCGCGTTTCTTTTGTAACTGATTTCCATTACTTGGTCAGTTAACTCCCCACGTAATGTGGGAGTCAATCCACATCATGGAAGGATTTTAGGGGACAATAATACCCTATACCTCTCTATAAATAACCTGAGGAGCTATAAGGAGGGGACTTTTTCCAGAGATTAAGGGCTGAGAATTCTCAAGCTAAAAGCTTATTACTTTTCAACCACAGAGCTTCAGAGAGGGAGAAAGAGAGAGATCAGTGGACTCTAAACACTTAGTGTGTTGAAAACAGAGCTCCCTTCTGATTGATCTTTGAGAGCGTCCTGAAGAGAAGCTCGACATTCGGCCGGTCAACAGAGAATAAGAATCACTCTCCATCACCACACGAAGAACCCAGCCTTAAACAAAGGGAGAACCAATTCTTCTCCCCTCTTTGGTAAACGGAATAGTTCCGTTGTAACTTCTTAGCCACTCATAGAAACTTTACATCGACCCACTTTTCTGACCAAACAAACAATGGCGACTCCGCTAAAGAAAGTTTTCTCCACTGATGAGAAGGCTGTAGCACAAGCTGACCTCAAGCTTCTCGTGTCAACAGTCGAATCACTGGTCATCGAGTTTGACTAAGAAAAGTTCGAAGAGCTTCTATCCTCGGACTTCATTAGCCCCAAAGTCTCAAGCAAGACTCGCTCTCAAGTATCTTTGGAGACTTCTCATGGAGAAGCCCATACGCTTTTTAACAAAACAAGTGGCTCAACCTCTATTGAGGGTCTGAGAACCTCCCGAGGAGCCAACATGGCTTGTGACAATATCTCTCAAGAGACCTACAAAGCAAATGTCTTGGCTCATGGTCAACACAGTGGTGGAGGCCAATCTCACCGTCAAACTCCTCCCAATGCTCTGCAAACTCAGTTTGCAGGGGGTTCACAACAACTCCTGCATGCCAAGCAGATTGTTTTTGTTGACGAAGACGTTAAGCTCGCCATCAGCAAACTGAGGCTGAAGACAGTGATGTTGGCACCAAACGCGAAGCTCGCTTTCAACCCTGCGTTTCTGCAACAAAACGTGATGCTCACGTTCACGAGCTTCACGTTTCAGTGTCAAAACGCGAAATTCGCGCTT
The DNA here is from genome assembly GCA_038442645.1 of Agave tequilana. NCBI lineage: Eukaryota > Viridiplantae > Streptophyta > Magnoliopsida > Asparagales > Asparagaceae > Agave > Agave tequilana. The sequence continues at coordinate 87,898 of JAVJIF010006711.1, read as the reverse complement.
AACCTCAAGCTATGCTAAAACGCGAGATTCACGTCTCACTTCAAGAACGCGAGACCCGCGTTCAGCCTAAGGCCGCTCCAGGACACGACCTTCGCGTTTCAATTCTAAAACGTAAGTCGCATTCAGCAGCACAGCAAACAGTATCAAAATGCGACCTTTGTGTTTCTTTTCAGAAGCGCGAGACCCGCGTTCAGCAGGAGGCTGCGCCAAAATGCGACCTTCGTATTTCACTTCAAAAATGTGAGGTTCACGTTCAACCCCAAGATGCCAAGTTCAAATGTGAAGTAGGAAGCCCTCACCCCCATGGGTTTGAGGATAGCTCTTCAGATACCCCTGTGTACGAGGGAAAATGTTGAGAATATATTGCAAAATCTCCTTGAATCAATGAAAAATTACAACAATTCAAATTTCAACTATAAGAGAGAGAAGACACTCAAGCTCAATCTTCTCTTTTTTAAAACTGGGTTCTTTACATAGCGGTGGAAAGTGAATCTTGTATTTCGTTGACTGGGTGAACATCAAACTCCTCGGAGCTTTTCTCTTTGGATCACTGATGGAGTAGCATAGCTCCTATTCAATGAAATCTCAAAGAGATTTAGCAAAACTTGCACTCAACAAGTTGGTACAGTAGTTTAACTCTTTATAAGTATTCCTCAGCTAAAAATTCTCACCCTTCTTCAATAGCAAACTGAGCCATTTATAGGGATTTCAGAGGTAAAATTGTCAACTAAAACCCCTCCATGATGAGGGTTAACTCCCCTCATTACGTGGGCAATACTTGACTCAGTAATGGGGGTAGTTATAACTGAGACGCAGGGCTCCTCTCTAGTTGGAACACGGGCTTGAGCTCTGCATTTAATGCTGGACGCGGGTCTTGAGCTTCGCGTTTGGGTGCCATGGTGGTATTGAAATGCGAGCTTCAAACTCTGTGTCGAGCTTCGCGTCTATGACGCGGGTCTTGAGCTTCGCGTTTAGGTGCCGTGGTGGTGTTGAAACATGAGTTTTAAACTCTATGTCGAACTTCGTATGTGAGACGCGAACTTCAAGCTCTGTGTCTGAGTACTGAATTGGTGGTGAGATGGGGGCTTTGATTTCTACGTCTTGGTATTACAGTGGTGTTGAGACGCGGGCTTCGAGCCTTATGTCCTGGCTCTGCACGAGTGGCTTTGATCAGCCTCGCGTCTGAAGCATGGACCTTGTTATCCGATGACTTATTTTTAGTGATTTTTAGACAGTCTATAGAACCCTCTTCAAAGTTTTTAAAACTCTGTGGTTGACTGGGACAGGTTTCCAACACTTTGGACCTTTTTGTTGGCAGCAAGCTCTTAAGACTAGACTGGCAATCTTCTGAAATTCCCTGAGCCCGATCTTGTCTAGATTCTGGTCTTCGTGAGTGTACTGTTAAACTCTTTGAAGCCACCAGAGATAATCATCATGCGTATCCAGATACACAGTCCGGACCTCATCTGTACTCTGAGCTGGTTGTCGGTGTACTATTGAACTACGAAAAATTGCCAGCTGCTTGTTCTAGTATACTGTTAACTGATTGCAGAAGTAGAGACCTAATGCAGGTCTTATAGATGCGAAGGTCATGTTGCCTTAGAGACACCACCTCGTCTTAAGTGGAAACTAGCTCTCATTCATAAGAGAGACGTAAGCATCGAAGTGGAGATGCAACTCTCACTTTGTCAAAGGGACGCGGCTCTGTTAGAGCGGAGACGTAGCTCTCTTGTTTTACCCATACGCGAGCTTGAGAATATTGAAGAGATGCAGTCTTTGAAGTGGAGACGTGATTAGTGTTCAATTTTGTACCATTTCGCATCACATTTTAATGCATATTATCAATAAAAATGAGGTTTTTAATGGCATTTCTCTTAAAATTTAGGTCCACTCTTTAATGAAGAAGAAGGCTCAAATCCAAGCCAAATAAGGGATTTAAAGAAGATTAAAAAGAGCCTAATCCAAGAAGCCCACATCTGCAATGAACTAGAGAATATTCTCTCGGTTCTAGAAGCTCCCATAGTACACCTAGGCAGAGACAGCCTGTCAGTGTGATCGCTGGCATAACGACCAAGATCTGTCCCAGAAACGCAGCTTTGGCCGCGGATCCGTGGCAATTCTTAGACCGTTGATGCAGCGTTTAATCTTGTGGTTATGATTGAAAGCGATGAACTCTTAGTGCCTATATAAAGACCCCAGGGCCTCTGTTGAAAGAGGGAGAGAGATAGCCATAAAGTTTAGGAGAAGGATTAGAATTTCTTTAGGTTCTTCTTTAGTCATCTCTTGTAATTTGATTTTCTCTTTTTAGATTCAAAAAAGAGAGAGAGAGGATGAGAGTGAAATCTCTGTAATTGAGTGTGACAATCAAATGCAAAACTCATGATCTTTCACTTCTAATTTCTTGTTCTTTTAATTTTTGCTCTTTTATTTTCAAGCTTTTAATTTCTTGCACTTTAATCTACCATTCTTTCTTCTTTGCTTTATTTCTCTATGGCTAACTAACTTTCTAACATGAATTACTAATCTCTAACACTACTAATTACTAACTCTTGGATGATGCTAACTCATATGATTCATTGGATGTTTATAATTTCTAATCTTGTGCTTTACAAGACTCTTTAATTCCCAATAAAGATGAGTATGTTTTTAATCTTAATGAAAGTTTTGTGATTTCTTTCATATGATTCATGTGTGCCTTATTTAGAGCCTTGTTTGTTTAGCAAGAGCCTTAATGGAACATGATGATAGGTTCACCTTAGCATGCTAACAATTGAGGCACTAACTTCTTATTTCATACTAGCTAAATGATGGCTTTAATGACCTAATGAACCTGACATTCTTGTTATGCATACCTAAATTATGAATCTCAAATTCTTATGTTCCATTCTTATGAACTTATTTGGAGCTTATGAACCAAGGAAGCCACTTAACTAAGCTAAGAGAGGAACACTTCAACAAATTGGGCCCACTTTTGACTTGATGAACCAAGATAGACAATATGGCAATGAATCTACATGAGGCTCAATGCATCCAACAGATTAAATAAGTTAGTAGTGTAGAGTTGTTAGTTAGTCATGGCTTTCCTTCTCTTTGATAAAAACTTTCCTCATTTCTAAGTTCTTTCTTTCTCAAACTAAGTCTATTTTCTTTTCTACTTTTGCAAACACTATTCAATTCTCCGTTTTCATTCTACCTTACTCATTTTCATGCTCTTTTTCTCAACACAAAAAAAATTCATCATGTTCTTTTTACTTTAATTTCTTTTTCAATTCTTGAACAAAGAAGAACTTTTGTTTCCTTTCGAAATATAAGAACAACAAGAACTAAGAAAGCTTCCATCACATACCCTCCCTGCGAATACGATCCGTTATAGATTTTGCTACAAATGGTAGTTCGAAGGAGCATATTAATATTACAAATATATTCAGAGCTTGACATTGACATATGGATCTACACGGTTTGCTCTAAACTTCTGCTCTTTTTACCTTCGAATAAGACACAGACTTCTCTTAACTGAAAAGACGTGGCTCTGTTAAACGCGAGATTTGTATTTTGGGTGTGATGCCACGTGTCTGGTGGAGTTTGAAAAGATATTGTTCTCTTAAAATGTGAGGTCCGCATTCTGAGTGCGTTGCCACGCGTCTGGCGACGATCGGTCTCGAGATACGAGCCGCGTATCTCGGTCGATTACTGTGTTAATAAAAGACAACAATCTTTTAAGAATCATCATTAGACTCTTTTTTTCTCTATTTGAACTTTACATCCATAACTTAAGAACTTAAAAATGGCTTCGAGCTTTTTCTTCCTTTTTTCTCATCTTCTCCAAAGAATTCACCATCAAGATGGCCCCAAAGACCAAGCCTGTGGCTTCCTTCTCGAGCGTCGTCGCTCCAGAGGTTCAAATGGAGTTTCCTCTACACAGGAGGCCCCATTTCAGGTAATAAGACCGACCAAATTAGCTTTCACCATTAAAGAACTCGAAGAGTTATCTTAACTCTTAAGCTTCTCCTGAGTTAAACCGCCAACGCGAGGCTCATGCCCGTGTTTGATTTTCAGATACGACTCTTGCACTGGTAGGCAAGACGCAAGTTTGACGACCTCCGCATCTTCGCTTTATTAGCTTTAATCTGTGTCTACTTGTTGAATGCGGGTTTCATTGAATCTTACGTTTGATCCCAACGCTTAGAGAATTTTCTAAGTGATAGAGTTCAAACGCGGACTTCATGTGAACTTCGCGTCTCTGAGGTTTGACGTGGGTTTCACTGAGCTTTGTGCCTGATTTCAACACTTAGAGAAATTTCTAAGTTGTGGAGTTTCAAACGCGGACTTCAAAACGCAACCCTTGAAGCATCGCATGCAGTTTATAGAGACGCGAAGATCTCGCTGGATCTTTCGAGGCAAAGCCGGCGTTGACGGTTAGGGGCACGTGTCGTTGGGACTTCCTGGAGCAAAAATCCACATGTCTCACTCAGACAGGATTTAATAATCACATCGCGAATTAAGGCTATTAATTGGCCTTTAAGAATGTTTTTGATTTTAATGTCGTTAATAAATGGCCATTTAGCGAGCCTATGCCTTTAGTATCTTAATAGTTATTCGTCTTGACTGTTGTTCCCTTCATGGGCAGGTGCTCTGAAGAACTTTTAGGGTTCTTGAACTGTCTTCTTCTTCAAGCCTACATCTTAAAGAACTTTTAAAGCTCTTTGAACAAACCCAAAGTTATGATTCTTTCTTGTAATTTTCTTTGAAGATTATCACTGTTAAGTGATTTCAAAATCAAAACGCATCGCCTCAGGTGCTTTCATGGGTGTATCTTAACGGATGATGACCTTCCTCTAAAGAACTCTTCTTCTGGTAGAAAATAACCTTCATCAATCATAAAGGGATTGTCTCTTGATCTCTTCCTAAAGCTTTTGAAACTTTTTCTTGAGGTTTAGGTAGTTGACTTAAGATCTAAGCATCCATGCTCTGTTTCTTGATCTCTTCCTGAAATTTTTGAAGATTCTTTCTTGAAGTTTAGACAATCAACTTGAGATTCTTATGTTCATGCTCTGCAAATGCGATCTTTGCATTAACTTGATGGAACGTGAGCTTGTAGATTTCTGAGTCTCAAGTTTTTCAAGTGCGAGCATGGTGAACTCCGCTTTTTTAGGCCTCAAACGCGAGTTTTGCATATAAGACTTGAAATAAGAAAACTAGAAAGCCTTTCATACCAAGCTCTTGGAGCTTGCTTCAATTCATACAAAGCTTTATCAAGTTTAAAAACAAATTAGGATGAACATGATCAACAAAATCGGGAGGTTGCTCAACATAAACTTCTTCATTTAAAATACCATTTAAAAATGCACTTTTCACATCCATTTGAAAAAATTTAAAATTTTTAAAAGACGCAAAAGCTAGTGTTATCCGTATGGCTTCAAGCCCTGCTACGGGTGCAAAGGTCTCCTCAAAGTCAATTCCTTCAACTTGAGTGTAACCTTGGGCCACTAACCTAGCTTTATTCCTAATTACATTTCCTGACTCATCCATCTTATTCCTAAAAATCCACTTAGTACCAATTATTGGTCTATCATGGGGTCTAGGAACAAGGTGCCAAACTTGGCTGCGCTGAAATTGATTGAGTTCTTCTTGTATAGCTAGCAACCAATATGAGTCACCCTCGGCTTCGAGGATGTTTTTAGATTCAAAATGAGAAATGAATGAAAGTTACCACACAAGTCATGGAGTTTGGAGCGAGTTATTACTCCTTTAGATACATCACCTAAGATGAGTTCCTTGGGATGATTTGTAGCATATCTCCAATCTTTAGGAAGCGATTGAGAGCTTTCCTCTTTATCCTTTTGAACTTCACCAATTGATTCTTACTTTTCTTCTTGAATGGGTGAGTCCTTCAAAGATAGCTTCTCCATGTCCTCACCTAATGGGTCAATCTGTACAACATTCTCAACAACAACATTAGTTTCTTCAAATTTGACATGCATGGATTCTTCAATAGTAAGAGAAGATCTATTGAATACTTTATAAGCTTTGCTAGTAGTAGAATATCCAACAAATATAGCTTCATAAGCCTTAGCATCAAATTTACCTAAGTTATCTTTAGTATTCAGAACAAAACACTTGCATCCAAAAACCTTGAAATATGAAACATTTGGTTTTCTTAAATGATAAATTTCAAAAGATGTCTTAAAAGTATTTTTACATAAATAAATACGATTTGATATGTACCATGCGGTGTTTACGGCCTCGGCCCATAGATATTGAGGGGGTCATATTCACTTATCGTAGTCCTAACCATCTCTTGAAGGGTTCTATTCTTTCTTTCCACTACTCCATTTTGTTGTGGAGTTCTAGGACATGACATTTCATGCTTGATTCCCTTTTCATCACAATAAGTCATGAAGAGTTGGTTAACAAACTCACCACCTCTATCACTTCTTATTTTCAAAATCGAAAAACCTTTTTCTTTTTCAACTCTTTTTCGAAAAATCTTAAAATGCAAAAAAGTTTAATCTTTGTGTTCCAAAAAGAAAACCCAAGTAAATCGGGAAAAATCATCAACCAAAACAAATGTATATCTACTACCATTTAAACTTTTAGTTTTAGTTGGTCCAAAAAGATCCATGTGAATTAATTCTAAAGGCCTAGTTGACATGATATCCTTGATTGGCTTGAAAGAAGACTTGGTTTGTTTCCCAAGTTGGCACGCACCACAAATGCGGTATTTTCAAACTTCAAGCAAGAAATACCCTTCACCAATTTCTTAGAATTAATCCTAGCAAGATGATCAAAGGATGCATGTCCTAGTCTTCTATGCCAAAGCCAAGAAGTCTCATCAAAAGCATTCAAGCATTTAGTAGAATAATCCAAATAAGCATGTCAATAATATAGACATTATTATCACGAAAACTAGTGAGAATACAATCATTGATTTTACAATCAAAAATCTTGTAAGATGAATCATCAAAACAACTTTAAGACCACGATCACAAAGTTGACTTATACTAAGCAAGTTATGTTTAAGTCCATCAATAAGAACAACATTTTCTATAATAGGAGATGCACCAATTTGAATGTTACTTATACCGATGATAGAGCCCTTGGAGTCATCTCCGAAGGTGACGGTGCCACCTTCAATGTACCTTGATAGGGTTGTAAAGTTGTTGATATCCCATGTCATATGTCTTGAATAACCACTATCAAGGTACCACCGCTCATTACGTCTTGGAGCCTTAGTGTGTACCTACATCAAAAACTTTAGAGATTGATTTTGGTACCCACATTTTCTTGGGTCCTAAAGAGTTAGTATCACGGATTCACACAAGATTATTTGTTCTATTAATTTGATCATAGCAAAACTTAGTTAAATGGCCATTTTTACCACAATAAGTACATCTATAAACTCTACCATATTTAAATGCATAATGAGTGTGTGGCTTACTAGCATGTGACTTGTGAACATGAGTAGATTTAACATGAGAAGTGTTGTGTGAAGTGTTGACATGATGAGCATTTTTAGCATGGGTTGCTTTATCATTCTTACATGTGGTATGCGCTTCTTTGAAAACATATCCTCTAATTTCTTAGTATTAAAAGCATAATCTTTTAAGACATTTTTAAAATCAATAATTCTATTTTTTAACAAAGAAAGTTCATTTTCATCAACTTTTGGAAATTTAGCTTTACAAGCAACTTTATAAGCATCAAATTCTCTTCTAGTTGAAACAAGGTTAGAAGAAATTTCATCCTTTTCTTGTGAAACAATAGCAAGTTTATTTTTAAGAACAACAATTTTCTTTTCCAATTTTGAATATTCTACCTTTTTATCATCATAGCTTTCAGAAAGTTCAATAAAAGCATGTACAAGCATTTCTCTACTTAATTCATCCTTTTCATCAAGATGTTGAGTGGTTACCTTGGGTGTGTTTGCCATGAAACACATATTTGCCGTGTCCACCTCATCTTCGGACTCGTTTTCTGAATCCCAAGTGGTTTGTATGCTTTTTTTTCAACCGGCCTCTTTTGCTTCAAGGAGGAAGTCACCTTTTTCTTGAACTCGGGACAATCGGCCATGATGTGCCCGGGTTTGCGGCAATTGTAGCATATGATTCTTCTCTCCTCCTTCCCTTCCAATTTCCTTCTAAAGTTGAGTTTGTTTTTGCGGTACAACCTCTTCACATTTCTTACTAGGAAAGATAGCTCCTCATCATCTTCTTCATCTTCTTCATTGTCGTCGATTGTGGAGGAAGACTTGAAGGCTATGGACTTCTTCTTTTGAGGTACCGCTTCTTCTCTTACCTTCTTCTCCATCTCATGAGTCTTAAGGTTTTCAATAAGACTTATGAGATCTATTTCATCTTTATCATTCAACTCCTTTAAGGTGGTTGCCTTTATCTCCCATGATGAAGGAAGAGCTCGAATCACTTTTCGCACCTTTTGGTCATTGCTTATATCATCACCTAGAGAAGAAAGAGCATTAGTAATCTTTGTAAACCTTGTAATCATAGAATCAATAGACTTATCTTCAAGCATTTTGAAACTTTAATATTAGGACCTCAAGAGATCAATTTTGGCTCTCTTGACTTGAGATGTCCCCTCGTGAGTGACCAACAAATGTTGTCAAATATCATAGGCGGATTGGCAGTGTATAACCCGTGTAAGATCATCCTCATTCAAGGCGGTGAGAAGGGAATTTTGGACCTTAGAATTAGCCTCATATTCTTTGCAGGTAAAGTCAGACCAAGTGCTCTCCTCACTATCGGGTCTAACATAGGGTTTTGTCAAGGATTTAGCCACTAAGCTACCTAAGGATTGTAGAAAAATAGTCATCCTAACCTTCCAAATGGGGAATTGTGTCCATCAAATTTAGGAGGGGTTTTGATGTTGTCGGCCATGTTTACTAGTGTATGAATGAAAGAATGCAAATGGTGATTAGCAAATTTTAGGATCTCTCTAAGATGTTAGGCCACAAACTAGAGTTCTAGCTCTGATACTAATTGAAATACCTAGAGGGAGGTGAATAGGTGATAATGTTAATCAATGCACAATTAAAAACTTGTGTATTGGAACATGAGCTTCAACCTATCCACTATCTTTTAACAAAACTATAAAACTAAAAACAAATTTAATGAGTCTCTTGAACCAAACTGAAATCTTGAACCATGCAATGCTTTGCTAGAGCCTTCTTTTCTATGAACATTCCTTCTTGTGCCTTTTACCTTATTTGTTCCATGAACCTAGAAAATCTTTCAAGAGCTAAGCAATAGCCATCATAAATGGTTCAAACCTGAAACTTTATCTTAAACAACTTATTAGTACCATATAGCTCCTAAGTGTTTTGTTATCATCAAAACTTTAAACAAATAGAGAGTGTAACCTCTTGGGCCAACAAGACTCGCGTCTAGAGTTCATAACTTAGAAAATTTTTAAAACTTCTCTTTTGAAATCTTTAGACGAAAGTGTGGCAAACTCTGCGTCTTAAAGCCTTAGACGTTCTTTTGAGATCTTTAGACATGAGTGTGGTGAACTCTGCGTCTTAAAGCCTTAGGCACTCTTTTGAGACTTTAGACACGATTGTGGCCAACTCTGCTTCTCTCAGCCTTAGACGCGGGTCTCTCATATAATACCTGCCTCTGGAGTGACTTAGAAAATTTTTAAGGTCCGCATCTGTACCATTAATATATGCCCTGCATTTCAATCCTCAGACGCGAGTCTAATGTTAGTCTGTGCATTCGGATCCATTTTTTTTTTACGGAGCATGATAAACTCTGCATCTTGAAGCTTTAGACATGAGATTCATGTATAAGACTCGCGTCTAGAGTCCATGACTTAAGACTCACGTCTGTGCTTCTGGATTCATGTTTTCTGTCTTTGCAAAAATTTAACCCTTGGGTTTTTTCCTTCTTGCAGGTCGTGGCCGTATCGCTGGTGCTGGTTCTAGTGTCCTTGCCGTGCCCATTAAGGTAGATATGAAATGACTAGTTCGTTCGATTGGCGACCACTTGAGGAGTCAGAACTTCTGTCCAAGCGCGAGAAAGATCCATGCGGTTTTCGATACACATCAAAACATTATTGGACATGATGCACCAGTAAGGTCTCGGATCCTTCCTGATCACAATAAGCATAATGCATTTGAAGGTCACGGGAAAGAGGACGTCACCAGTAAGGTCACAGATCCTCCCGTCAGCAATCTTGTTCAAAGAAGTAACATCAATGAAAAACCCATCCTCATTGGATGACTTTCTGGTGGCGGAGCTTCTTATTAAGAGAAAGATTATGGCCTTATGAAGACCTTCACACCAGTTGGTCGACTGGAATCAGAATGCTCCCTTGCATTTTGATCTCGAGAAACATCAATGTTCTCAAGAGGAGAGGAGGTTGATCTGCTGTTCTGACCACAGTCAAGAAGACGAACTTTGTGTATCTTCAAATGTTTCAAGGAGTGAGTTCAACCTTTCACTGAATAAGAGAGACTTTTTTATACTCCTTTATTTTAACACTCAATCTTATTAGAAAAGAGAGCATTTTGTATCACTTTCATATTTTTGAATAAAAGTGACACTTTTTTGCCTTCTTATTTGCCTTGACTTTCATTTTGCATTGAAAATCAGATAAGTGATTACCTTTGATTTGCTAGAGGTGTAATATTTAACTTACCAACTCAAAATAGGAAAATTAAATTTAAGAAATTTTAAGGTTACTGCTAGAGGTGTGATGTTAACTTGACAGGAGTGGAATAGTTTCTGTGGACTTCTAATTCTATGGATGAGAAAGACAAGTAAAATTTTTACTCTGCAGGGGATTGTGATTGAGCCTATCATTAGGTATAATATAAACGTAATTAAGACTCAGTTAGGGATTAGTGAACACTGTTAAATGTCTGATGTCAACCTAATAGTGATTTTAAGTTAACCTGTCATTCTATTAATGAGAATAACAAGTAAGATTAGATCCGTCAGGGATTTGAGTATTTCTTTACTATCAGAGGTGTGATATTAACTTAACGGATTGGATTTAATCTTATCAGATGTATGATATTAACTTGACAAGGATGTAAGCTAGATGTGTAATATTAACTTCACTCCACAGGAATTTTAGTTTCATTTGGGAAAACTGAAGATACCACTGTCATAGGTGCAGTGTTAAACTTAACAGTAGAGGTAATGCTAGAGGTGTAATTTTGAGCTTAGCATTAGTCATCTCGACCTTGATACAAAAGTTCGAGGGAAAATCATTGTCATAGGTGTATTGTTGAACTTAACAATGAACTAGATGCTAGAGGCGTGATATTAAACTTAGCATTGCTCGTCTCAGCTTCGATATGGAAGCACGAGGAAAGTGACTGTCAGAGATTTAATATTGAATTTGGAAGAAACTTGATCACAGTTAAAGGTGTGATATTAAATTTAACAATAATTTGTTAGAGGCATAATATTAAAATTACAAGAGTTGATTTGCGATATGAGCAATTTTTAGGAACTGCCATTTTATTGAGGAGAATAAGCAAGTGAAGTTTGGATTGCCAGAGGTGTAGAGTTAACTTGGCAATTTTCAAGACTTGTGACTCCATGTAACGGAGTCATCATGTGGAAGTTCGCACTCACTGAGGAGTAATGAAACTTTTCACTGTTAGAGGTATAGTGTTAACATAATAGTGATTGAGTTGTGGACCTACCACTCCATGGGAGAGAATTGGCAGGAGATTTTGGTGTGAGATGAAAAGAATTCTTACAGGTGTAATATTAACTTGACGAAACCCATTAGAGATTAAAAAAATGGCTTGTCAGTGATTTACTGTTAACATGACAAGTTTGTGCTTATTTTGCCAGGAAAATGGACATAGATATTTTTATGGTTTTACCATTCCGTGGGAGAGAATTGGTAAGGGATTTTGGAGGAAAAGACGGGACCAAGTCCCTTAGGATTTTTAGTAAATCCTCAACTATAAACAGATTTGGTATGCTTTTACCAACTACCGTTTGAGTTGCGCTAGCCATGTTATTCTCCTCAGCATGATAAGTTGTCGAGGACTTACGTTGGACTTAAAAGCCGGCATTCTCCTTTATCCTTGGCCTTCAGAGGCATCAGATTTTGATAGAAAAACTAGAGAAGAGTAACAAGGCTAAAACTAAAGTTTTACACTTTATCTTTTCCTTGACGTTTACATCATGAATTATAATGTAAGCAGTGTTCAGTTGGCTTGGCAATGATTGACCGTAATGTGATCCGTTGAAGGGAGAAGTTTTTCTTTGGCACTCTTTCAAACATATTGGATCTGAAAGTTTTGATCAAAGGTATAATGTTAACCTGATTATGAGAAGAATCATGTTAAAGATAGTACTTCTTCAAGAATCTGTCATTGATCGACATCATAAGCATATCGCCATCTGGGGTTATGAGGCGGTATGCTCCATTCGAGTAGACTGACTCTACTACGAATTGTCCTTCCCATTTGGGCTAAAATTTTCCTTTTGTCTTATGCATCATCACCATGTGTCTTTTGATAGTTAAGATAAGGCCACCTTTCTTGAAAGTCCATTCCTTGACTTTCTTATTGAAGGCTCTGAAAATTCGAGCTTGATAAAGCTCGATTTGCTATTGAACTTGCAGGCGTTTATCGTCTAAAGCTTCCAACTCCTGGAGTCGCAGTCAATGCTTCTCCTCATTTGTCATCTCCATTGTCAAGGCAATGCGTAGAGATGGGATCTGAATTTCTAGTGGGAGTACGACATCACACTCATATACCAAAGAGAATGGTGTAGCTTTCATCGGGGTTCTCACTGTTGTGCGATAAGTCCATAAGCATTCACCTAACTTAAGTCGCAATGGCTCTTCTAAATGAACTTCTTCAAGAGTTTTCCAATGGTCTTATTGAAAGCTTCTGCAAGGTCATTAGCAGCTAGATAGTATGCCATTGAAGACATACTCTGGATCCTGAACTTGTTACAGAATCTTTGGAATGCTAGGCTAACGAACTGAGGCCCATTACCATGAGCAATCCGTCATGACACCCCAATTTGATAGACCACATGATTTTAATGAACTTGATCACGTCAGATGTTTTTACCTCCCTCAAGGGGATAGCCTCAGTCTATTTAGAGAAGTAATCGGTTATGGCTAAGATAATTGGTGTCCTTTGGTTGAAGGTGGGCTGATAGAACCAACCACGTCCATTCCCCACATCTCGAATGGCCAGGAAGAAGTTATAGGGCGAAGATGTCTTAGTGCCTTTGAATGAAGTCACCATGGATCTGACAGGCGTGGCATCGCTTAGCGTAAGCGATGGCATCAAGGATCATCTTTGGCCAATAATGTCCCAGTCTTCAGAGTCGATCCCCAAGTTTTGGACCAGGTTAGTGAGCTCCGTGTATACCATCATGAACCACTTTGAGTATTTCCTGTACCACCTTTTGTGATAAGTAGCGGAGGAGAATTCCATCATGCGATCGGCGATAGAGTGTTCTTATAATCGCATTGTAATAGAATTTAGGGCATTTCCTTCTAATGGTAACCGCCTCTTTAGGGTCATCAGGCTGAATGTCGTACAATGCGTAGTAGATGTACGGGATTGCCAATTCCTGAGCTCTGGACCAACTGAAGTCTCTAGGGTTTCTTTGATTTGAAGGTTCCCTGCTGGAATTTGATTATCTTCAAGGACGAATCTTGGACAGTACAGATCATGACTGTAGACGAGTACTTTCTCTGCCGCTCTGGCTGGAAGGCCCAAGGAAGCGGCGAGAGACGCAAGTGCATCTGCATGCGCATTTTACTGGCGAGGTATATGGTCAATGTAGAAGCTTTTGAACATCTCCGCCATGTGAATGGTTGTGTTGTGATAGGATACTAAGTTTTCTTGTCTAACTTCGTACTCTCTGCTAACCTGATTAATGATGAGATTTGAATCATTGTATGCTTCAAGGTTTTTAATACCAATCTCATCGGCAATTTGCATCCTGATCAAGAGAGCATTGTATTCCGCTACATTATTGAAACACAGCTCAGTTAATGAGAATACACGTGGGATTATGTAGTTATGTAGGGAGACAAGTACTACCCCTACTCCTGCTACGATATTTTCTCGAGGACCTGTTCTTGATGCGCCGTCAACGAAGAGTTGCCACACTTGTCCTTCGAAAGATGTCTGGGTCAAGCAAACTTCAATGACCTCATCTGGAGATCTTCATAAAGTTTGCTTGAATCGGATGCTTAGCCAAGAAACCTGCCACTATCTGTCCCTTCATAGCCTTTTGTGGTAGGATTTGCATCTCATATTGGGAGAGAAATATGGCCCATTTTGTCAATCGACCATTTAGTGATGATGGCTTCGTCATAAGCAATCTGAAAGGATTAACTTTTGATATGATGTGTATGATTTGGGCTACAAAGTAGTGTCGCATCTTCTGCACAGCGAATACCAATGCCAAGCATTCTTTTTCGATCGGGCTGTATCGATGTTCAGCTCTGATCATTGTTCTATTCAGGTAATAAATTACCTGCTCATGTCCTTGATCATTATTCTGGGCTAGCAAAGCTTCTAGAGAATGATCCATAACTCGAACGTATATCAGGAATGGTTTTTCCGACACTGAAGCTGTGAGGACAGGTGGATGCGTAAGGCACTGCTTGATTTTCTCGAACGCTTGTTGGCAAGCATCATCCGAGATGAATGAAACACCATTCTTAATTAATTTGATGAATGGTTTGCATCGTTCTTAGAAATTTGAGATAAATCTCTGGATATAGGCTAGTCACCCTTGCAATACTCTAAGCTCTCTAAGATTCCTTGGAGGATATATCTTCTGGACAGCGCGGACTTTCTCTGGGTCAAGGTGGATTCCTTTAGATGTTACAACAAACCCAAAAAATTTCCCCCTGGCTACCCCAGGAAGAATTTGGTGGGATTCATCTTCAATTGATGCATCTGCATGATATCAAATATTGTCTTCAGATCTATTATGTGATCGCCGTTGGCACGACTTTTCACTGCAATATCATCTATGTAGCATTCCACTGTTTTGTGTATATGCTCATGGAAAATTGCATTCATAGCTTTCTAATATGTTGTCCTTGTATTCTTCAATCTGAAGGGCATCATAGTATAGCAATATACCCTTAATGGTGTCCTGAAGGTTGTATACTTCTCATCATCAATATAGATCTTAATTTGATTGTATCTAGATGATTGAGTTTAGAGCTGCACAAAAAATACAGAATTTCAAAACTTAAGAATAGATGTGCAAGTACTCAATGCTACTGCTATAGCAAGTGGCTATGTGGGTCATGATCCACAACGAGGGACTAGCGATGGAAGCTTTTTGGCAAGATCTCTTTAGTTCACTTGAAATGATTATAGATCTTTTTTTAGTTCTTGAAAAGAAAAAAAAATAAGTTACAATTATGTCAAGAAGAAAGTGGTAGATTGAGAAGGTGGAGAAAATAGAAAATAGATTTATACAAAGAAATTAAAAAGAGTGAATAAAATAGTTGGGAGATTGTGGTGATCTAAACTAAAGAATTAAAAGAAAAGAAAGAGAACTAAAAATTACTTACCTCTTTAGTGCTCATAGACCTTGGATCCGTAGTTACAACTTACCTAGTCTTTGAAGGCGATCAAGCATGGCATGTAGGATCTTCCCAATTCTCGATCTACATTATGAATAAATGTGCAAGCTAAACTAACACAAGAATGGTTGTTCATCACCATAGGCCATCAAGAGTACTTGCAATGGCGAAGCAGTCTCGAGACTGTTGGATTCACTTGATTGCAACATATCAGAGGAGAGCAAATGAAAATAAGAGTAAAGAAGAAAAAGAAACTACTATTCATTCAAATAACAATGAAAGAAAAGACTTACTTACACAGGTGTCACCCTCAGTACAAGCATGCTCTCATTCCTCCATGAAACTGGTCTCTCCTCTTAGTTACATAAAGAAAAAAAATTGCATAAAAGGAAAAATAAAAACCTACACTAAAAGGAATGAAAAACTGGCCTAAATATCTATCTCTGCTTGATCGTTCTTTGAAGTCTCTGAAAAATCTAGTATTTATAGGCAAAACCAAACGGGGAGAGCGTACGAAGATATGGAAGCAAATGCTTCCCCAACTTCCTCAACAAAGCCGCGAAAACACGACCAACTTCCTCAATAAAGGCGCGAAAACACGGCTTTGGCCGCGTTTTCGCGGCCTGGGTGTGGCCAAGTGGCCACCCCTAGAGGGCACACGTCTCTGGTTTCTCGAATTCTTTTTATCTTCAGCTGGATTTTCAATTTAGGTCCAGGATTTTGACAAAATTTCTTTTGATCTTTGGCTTTAACCAATTAATTTGTGAAGATTTGTTTTAATCAATTTTCAACTGATTTTATCTTCTCTGATTTGCCTTGATCTGCCATGATTTTCTGATTTCGAATTAATTCTGAATTATGTCAGAATTTTGATAGGCTTTTGGGCTCATTTCTCTTCCCTCTCCTTTAACAATGGGCCTGCATATTATTAATAGGATTTATTAGATAACAAACATGGTAATGTGACAATATATATGCAATATATGTGACCTATCACATCCCCACACTTATCTTTTACTCGTCCTCGAGCAAAACAATAAAATTAAAGCAAAGAATATTTGACCACTTTTGCAGGTTACGTGATTGCACTAAGCATGTGCAACAAGTTGTTAAACCTCTAGGTTTTCCCTAAAGGATGAGTTTTGTCTCGTAAGAATTTTTAGTGGATTACACCCACAAAATCCATAAAGAAAGAGAAGCAAAGTGTTAGTATTTTGAAAACACATTTTGAAAGAGAAAAATATTTGAAGTATTTTTGTAAGAGTTCAAGTAATCTATAAGTTATTAGATAATCAAATTTTTCATTCTTAAGCATAGTCTTAATTCAAAAACTTGTTATCAACTAAGGCATGGAGTCAAACTATATTTCTCATCTAATCTATTATTTTATCCTAAGTTATATGCATCTTTGTGACCGTGAAAATTTGACTCGAGGTTCTTTAACTCTAACTCTTATGCCTTATTTTCTTTTCTTTTAGTTTTTTATTTTTATTTTTATTTTTTTGTGATATTATTCCTTAGTTTTATTAGGCTTTCTAATCTGCCCATGTAACGAGCCTTTAATCGGTGACTCCTAAACTGAACGGTCTTATGGCACCGGGTGAGAAAACACCCCAAGGACTTAAGAACTCGAGCAAACAAGCCAACAAAACTAAGAATTTTATTATATGAACCGCTTTTAGGCGAGAATACTTATGCTTTATGAGGCACAAATACCCAGCTTAATCTGAGAATATATATATATATATATATAATATATATTATATATATATATATATATATATATATAAAATAACGCTTAAGAATCTTTGTTTTTGAACTCTAAGTGTATAAGTGTATAAAGCATGCATATATCATCAAGGTAAAAATCAAGACTAAATTACTTTTTCAAATTTTCTTCCTAACCTTGAAAATGAAACAAATAATTTTATTTTGATTAAGTATAAGAAATCTTAATTATGATTTTCATATTCCTTAAAATTGACTTAATTTCTTACAAAAAATATGTCAAAATATTGTTTCTATTTTCTAAAAGTTTTTAAAAGTAAAGAAAATTAATAAATTTTTTTTAAAAAAGGAAAAACCTAAGTTATATTAGAACCCTCCACACTTATCTCATGCATTATCCTCAATGTATGAATTAATGCATAGATGCATGAAAAAGAAGAAAGGAATTACCTTAAGGTGGTAGTTCCGGTGGTGGTCTGATTGGGTCAAGCGTTGCCACCCAATCAAGATAATGTGATGGCTCACGGAACCCACCTTTATTGACCTTTTTTCTTTACATATTTACAATCCCAATATGAATAGGATCATGAAGATCCTATCATGAAAATTACTCCATTTACATGACTAGTCCTGAAAAATCATCACGGAGTCATCATGGTCTATATCTATGTCCAACAAAAGAATGTGACTTGGTGAAATGATTAACTTGAGCTCCAGAATTATAGGTTCAGGAACTAATACTCACTCGGAAAAATCAACTTGGGTTCGAGAGTTAGTTTTGCTCCAGAGTTGAGTCCAAGTCCAAAAATTGAAATTCACATTCTTTTTCCATCAAATGAATGTAACTATCCAAAATTGGTAATTCTATTTCTAGATCTATAGGTATGGGAATAGATGTTGGCTCGAAAAATTAGTCCAAATTGGGTAAGAATACCGGAGTCAACATAGATTCAAAGATGGAAACTGAATCATAAAGTTGGGGATAGAGTTTACATTCATAATCAAGTTCAATCTCATTAAAATGAAAACTTGCCATTCGTCTATGGGCTGATATTGGTCAAGTTCAAGGTTTTGTGGTGAAATTGAATCTTGGTCAAAGTCTTCAAGATACCATGATTCTTAATTTTCATCAATATAGCTAGAAGTATCGAGAATAGGTAAAGATTAGGTGGGAGAGTTTCCTTATTACTATACATGTATTCCAATCTACTAAGTCTTGCTTCTATCATATTGAGTGGATCATTTGGAACTGAATCATGAATTCCATACTCTTTTCTAAGTTGGCATGTTCTCCTTGAAAAATAGAGTAAGGATCTGTGATTTGAAAATTTGACGGGATTTTGAGTCTTCTAAAATTTGGATTCGTTGTTCAAGCTCACCTAAGGCTTCCATCCTCTTTTCTTAGTCAATTGATTCTTCTAAAGGTTGTTTGGGAGAAGGAGTATATGAAGCTGGATGTTGGTAAGGTGGTTGACAATTTGACTCGGGGGAGTTGTATCCCATTGATTCTGTAAAGAGTAGTGATGATTATTCCAGTCTTGTTCATAGTATTGGGACTAGGGTATGTATTGATTCAGATAAAGACCAATCTAGCACACTAGGTTGGTTAAAGTTATGATATGCCGGGTTGGTAATATCTGAAAGAGGTCAGTGTGTAAATGGATTGCCATTAAAATTGAAAAAATTATTGTTATAAGTCATATCACACAAGAAAAGAAAAAACAAACAAATAGACAACCAAAAAAAAAAAAAAATCTAACCTAAGTTAGGGTAAACCTTAGACCTAGACGACTCCTAACTAGTTAGACTGTCCACGGGAGTATATTACAGAATCTGACCACAAGTTAATCGGCCAGGTAGGGGTAAGATCAGTGGGAGGTATCCGTGCCTAAGCAATGAGCCTAATTATGCCAAACCACCAACCTTTGGGGTTTCGCCCCTCAATCCCCAACCTTGGACACCGATTTGGCAATAGTCAAATTCTAATCAACTTCACCCTTAGGTCAGTCTATTATTGAGTCCGAGATGTCCCTGGGGCCAACGTCTACTCAGTTTTAGTTAGACGTGGGTCAGTGAGTGAGGAAATTATTGTGGGCTAAGAGAGGGTAATGACTTCCCCACCTTTTCTTGTATATAGGACAAGCCCTTAAATCAATTTAGTGCAATGTGTACATAAAAATCAACACTTAAGCAATGTAAACAATTCAAAAATGTTCTTATACTACATGCTATGCACACGTACCTTTATTCAGCACTCTTCAACAGTAATGTAAAATTTAAAAGAATTAGACACGTGCCTAAATGCAAGTTTAAATCATTTTTAGCATTTAACAAACATCATTTTACTATTGAGGCCAGAAAGTATGTACAGTTAGACAAACAAGAAAATAAATAGCTAAAGAAATTTAGTTTTGCAATTTAGCTAACCTACAAAAATAAGGTTAGTTGTTCACTCAAATTGCCACTAGAATGTAGCAAATCTGAGGGCTTTTGGACTCTGCTTTCTTTAGAGTAGAGTTCAGAGCCACTTATATATCCACTGCAGCAAAAACCTCCTTGATATCTATCACTGTACACTAAGAACAAAGAAGAAAGTTAATCAAAATATAAACTTAAAAAGAGAATTACTTACCGTTCCTCCCCGGCAACGGCGCCAAAATTTGATTGATGTTTCTAGCTGCACACAAAAATACAAAATTTCAGAACTTAAAAATAGAATGTGCAAGTACTCAATGCTACCGCTATCGCAAGTGGCTATGCGGGTCGTGATACACAAGGAGGGACTAGCGATGGAAGCTTTTTAGCAAGATCTCTTTAGTTCACTTGAAATGGTTAAAGATCTTCTTTTAGTTCTTGAAAAGAAAAGGAAAAATAAGTTACAGCTAAGTTGAGAAGAAAGTGATAGATTGAGAAGGTGGGAGAAAATAGAAAATAAATTTATATAAAGAAATTAAAAAGAGTGAATAAATGGTTGGGAGATTGTGGTGATCTAAACTAAAGAATTAAAAGAAAAGAAAGAAAACTAAAAATTACTTACCTCTTCAGTACTCATATACCTTGGATCCGTAGCTACAACTTACCTGGTCTTTGAAGGCAATCAAGCATGGCGTATAGGATCTTCCCATTTCTGATCTACACTATGAATAAAAGGGCAAGCTAAACTAACAAAAGAATGGTTGTTCATCACTATAGGCCATCAAGGCACTTGCAATATCGAAGCAGTCTCGAGGCTATCGGATTCACTTGGATTACAATATATCAGAGGAGAGTAAACGAAAACAAAAGTAAAGAAGAAAAAGAAATTTCAATTTGATTCAAATAATAATGAATGATAGACTTACTTACACCGGTGTCAACCTCAGTACAAGCTTCCTCTCATTCCTCCATGAAACTCATCTCTCCTCTTAGTTACATAAAGAAAAGTAAAAATTACATAAAAGAAAAAATAAAACCTACACTATAAAGAATGAAAAATTGGCGAAAAAATCTATCTCTGCTTGATCATTCTCTATAGTCTTTAAAAAACCCAGTATTTATAGGCAAAACCAAAAGGGGAGAGTGTACAAAGATAGGGGGAGCAAATGCTCTCCCAACTTCCTCAACAAAGCCGCAAAAATGCGGCTTTGGCCGCGAAAACGCGGCCGCGGCCAAATCGCATTTTCGCGGCCTGTGTTTGGCCAGGTGGCCACACCCATGGGGCATACGTCTCTGGTTTCTCGATTTCTTTTATTTTCAAATGGATTTTCAGTTTAGGTCTGAGATTTTGACGAAACTGCCTTTAATCTTTGGCTTTAACCAACTGATTTATGAAGATTTATTTTAACCAATTTTCAACTGATTTTATCTTCTCTGTTTTGCCTTGATCTGCCATAATTTTCTGATTTGAATTAATTCTAAATTAAATCTGAATTTTGATGGGTTTTTGGGCTCGTTTCTCTTCCCTCTCCTTTAGTAATGGGATTACACATTATTAAATAAGAATAAGAATTATTAAGATTTATTAGATACATGGTAATGTGATAATATATATACAATATATGTGACCGATCACCAGAGAATCTGTCCATGAGGGACTTCCGTTCAAACTCACAGGTATTGTCGATCATGGCATCGACGATTGGAAGAGGGAACTCATCTTTAGGACACACCTCATTCAATCATGAAAATTAATGCAAACTTGGATCTTCCCGTTCCTCTTGGTGATGGAGACGATATTAGCCACCCAATCAGTGTGTTGTTCTTCTCTGATGAAACCAGAGTCTATAAGCTTGTTGACTTCCGACTGGATCGCTTCCATTATCCCTGGGGCGGAACTGTCATTACTATTTCTTGACGGGCCTCACATCCGGATTGACGTTAAGGCGATGCATAGCCACCTGGGGGTCTAGTCCAAACAATCTTCATAGTTTCAAGACAAAACATCTATATAGTCTCGCACGAGACATATTAGATTTTCCTTCTCGAGCGGTGATAATCTTTCACTTATAAAGATTGATTTAGGATTAGCTTCATCTCCCAAATTAATTGGGATACCTTATCCTTGTTGGCCCAATGGCCCATCACTCTAGTTTTGATGATGATCAACTCATGGAGTTATAGTACTAATGATCTTGTGTTTATTTAGTCTCAGATTTGTGATCAAGATTTTAGTAGGTGTGTAGCTTCAACAAAGGATTTAAAGTCAAGTTTTGGAGCTAGCACGGTTTGATTCAAGAGCCTATGCATCAAGACCACATCAAGTACTCAAGAGGAGTCTAGCTCATTGGATCAAGTTTGGACCAAGTCAAGAGGAGAAGAAGACATCAAGTGAAGACCTTCAAGATCAAGGCTTGTGTCTAGGTTTGTTTTTATAAAGATTTTGTTTTAAATTAAAATGTAAAGGATAGAATAGTTGTTAGATTTCTCAAGTATACCATATATACACACTCTTGATTTAGATGAGTTTTCATAAAAGGATTTTCATTTTGGAAAAATACCGGTTTGGTTTTTGGAGTTTATTATATACATATGTTTTTAACCAAAACCGTTTTAGTGCTTATTGTCAAAAACATAGATATTTCATCATTTATGTGTAGTAGATCATAGCCATACACACCATGCTTTAAAAGTGTTTAAAATATCTTATTTTTATATTTGGAGAAGTTTTGGAAAAACCAATTTGGAAAAATATGGTTTTTGTTTTTAGCCAAAATTTCTAAGTTACAAAAATAGTTCAAAATGTTTGTAACATGTCTTGATTTTACTCAAACATATTTGTTTATCAAAGTATAATATTGAACCTATTTTTGTAGATTTTTCGTGAATTTATGGGATTTTATTTAAGCTAAAAAGACAACCTTTTTGATCCCTATATAGAACCTGTCCTGGCTACTGCCGGTCGACCGAGCTAGGAGTTGGTCGACCGACGTGCACAGACGTGCACGCCAGTTTTGGCTGGAGGCCCGGTCGACCGACCCGGTCGACCGCCAGAGAGTTTCTGCTCTCTGGAAAGCCCCGGTCGATCGGTAGAGAGCCCTGCTCTCTGTCCAGGCCACGATCGACCGGGCCGGTCGACCGAGGCTCCAACGGTCAGAAATCTAACCGTTGGCGGTCGACCGGGTCGGTCGACCGACAGCCGTCTGGGCTGTAAATTTGCCCCAACGGCTAGTTTTTCTAGCCTATAAAAGGGGGGCTTATATGGACTGTTTTGAACAAGTTTTCAAGTGGTTTTTGGAGCTAGTTTTTCTTACTCTTTTAAGAGGTTTCTCCACTTGTTTAAATGCCAAATACTTCCATTCAAAAGGAGAGTTTATCAAGAGTTTTTCAAAAGTGATTTCTTGTGTTTTCATTCACCAATTCAATCCAAGTTTTATAATTGAGCTATCCATTGCTACACCTATCCTATAGGGATCTTTGTTGTGAGAGGATTTGAGGTGATCAAGTGTTTAGATCATCAAAGACTTCATCTTGTACTTTGAGGAGGTGGACGTGTGTGCTTGCATTGTTTCGGGTTCTAGTGTGAACTTGGTGTTTGAGGTGCGGCATCGGCGAGCTAGTGGGCTTGCGGTGTGTAGTTCTTGCGGGAATGAGTGAAGGGATTAGAGAGTCCAAGGAGTTCAAGTGTGAACTCGTCTTGTAGGTGTTGCGGCACCGAGTGATCCGGTGGGATCGATTTTAGTGGAAATCCTTCAAGTGTTGAAGGCGGAGACGTAGAGCAAGTGTGCTCAGACCTCGAAACAAATCTCCCGTGTTTGCGATTTGCTCTCTCTCTATCTCTTACTTGTTTATATCTTGCATGCTTATATTGCTTCATCTTTATATGCTTGATATATATTTGTGCTCATATTGGGGATTATTTGCTAACACTTGTATTCAACCAAGAGAAGCAACGCGGCACCTCAACTCTTATTTAGAGGAATCTTGAGGAGTTAGTCCAGAGCCCTTCACGGGGAATCCGGCTACACTCTTGTGTTATACTTGGTGTTTAGTTTAAGAAGTTTTAGTTTGTATTAAATAAGTTTTAATTCCACATTTATTGACCATTAGATTAGCTCATCACCTATTCACCCCCTTCTAGGTGATTACAATTGGTATCAGACCACGTGCTCTTGATTTGGGTCTAACAACTTAGAGTTAAAGATCCTTATTTTTAGCTAATCACAATATTTGATTCACACACTATGGATTTCATGTCACCTCCCACTTTTGACATTCTTAACATCCAAACTTGGAAGGTTAAGATGTCTTTGTACCTCAAAGCCTTAGGGATTCATGTTTATTTTACCACTATTAAAGATTCGTATTGTTTAAATGGCAAAAATATTGAGGCTAATGCAAAAGCCCTACATGCTTTAAGATCTACCCTAAATGATGATTATTTATCTAGGGTTGCTAACATTGACTCGGCTTTTGTAGTTTGGAACACTATACTCTCCCTTGGTAAAAAAGAACAATATTATGCGGGGAGCGACACGGATGTTAGAAGTGACGCTTCCAACGTGTGCTACATGGTCCAAGGGGATAACCCCCTTGAGGTAAACACCGAATCTGAGCTAGATGAGGATGTTGATATGCCTTATAATGAACTAGCATCATTTTGTCAACAACTCTTAGAAAAATATGAATTGCTTAAAAAGGATAACAAGATAATGAAAAATAATTTTGATTCCTTGTTAAAAGAAAATGATTTTTTTAAAAATAAAGTTGCATGCATTGAAAAAGAAAATGAAATTTTGAAAAATGAAAATGTTTCCTTGCTTTCTAAATTGAATGATCTTTGTGAAGGAAACACTACTTTGAAAAATAAAATTGTTTTGGTGGAAAAACAAAAAGAAATTGCTTTGCATGAAAAGAATTCCTTGAAAAGAAAAATGGTTGAAAAAGAAAAAGTAAATGTTTCTAAAAAGAAAAAGAATAATGACTCTAAATCTCACCATGCTTTACCATCCACTATTAATCAAAACGAGATAAATTTTGAAAAAATAAAATTGATTGTTTGAGCTCAACTTTGAGCAAATGTGCATTTAATCATAAGAGATTGGAAACCTTATTTTCAAGGAAACAAGTTCCACATGTTCATGCACATCACCCATATCATGCATATGCACACTTTGCACGTCATGATCATACTCATACACGTATGCATCCTAGAGTGTACAAGTGTACACATTGTGGCCGCAAATGCCATTTAGCAAAATTCTGTTATGATAGAATTAACACTTTAAATTTTGCTAACATGAAAGTTTGGGTTCCTTACAATGCTAACCCTCATGGACCCAAAAGAAAATGGGTACCAAAATTCTCACCTTTTGTATTTGATGTAGGTGCGGGCTCTCACAAAACGTGGGAGATTTGGTGCCTTGGTGGTGGATGCACATGGACTTGATGGACACATATTTGATGCACCGCTATCAAGGAGGACATGTTTTGGAGAATTAGAGCATAGTTCTTTGGTTTGGTAACTATCTTTAAACTCCTATTTTATTTACATGCTTTTTCATATATGATATTTTTAGCATGTTCATGTTTTATTTGTTTTGTACTTCATGTGGTAAATACTAGTTTAAATATAATTTTTATCAAAACTTGGATATATACTTGTACATGTAGTGAGCCACATTTGACTCATATATGTTTGCACTTCATTGCTCATTTGTACTCACTATATGCACATGTATAGCCTAGTTTTGATGATTTCCTCATTTACACTTGTTTTGCCTATTTTCATGTTTTGCTTCATGTATATGCAATTTTTATTCAAATCTAATAAATATACATGTATGTCTTTTGAGTCTCTTGCCTTCATGCAATTTATATCATAGACTCTTTTTATGTTTGGGATATGTATGCATATTGTTAGTTTTGGATAAATAATACATATACCTAAAAGTTATGTTTAAATGAAAAATGAATTTTCATTTTTTGTTTGATAAAATGATATTTGCTTTGAGCTTTATTGATTATCTTCATGGAAAATGCTAATTACATGATTCTTGTACACTCACACTTTATTTGTTTATTCATGACTTTGTTTCATGATTATTTTTGAGCCTTATAGATTTCGAGTGTCAAACTTTATGTATTTAGTATGCTTCATGATATACATATGATTTGGTTTCATGTTTTTGAAGGATCTTTTACTAGTTTTTAAAAATTGTTTTAACTAGTTATTTATTCTTCATTTTGTAGTGTTTTCAATATTAAAATATTTTCAAACTCTAGTTTTTGAAAACCCCTACCAACCCCTTTTAAAGGAGGAAGGATGGGCGAGTATGCCTTGTAAGCCTTATTGAAAATCTTTTATCTTGTGCATAAAAAGGGTGGTCTAATTATGAGTTATATACTTGATTTTCATTATTATTTTCAATTAGTATCTCAATTGATATTTATTTTGTATATACTCATATTTTGTTTTCTATATATGTATGCATCATTTCAAATAATATCAATTTCTATTGGTATTCTCTTTTCATACATATATATGATTTATTTGTGCTTGATTGTCAAGATATTTACATGTTTAAAGCACAAAGTATGTTTATGCTAAGCTTAATTCAAATCTTAGTTTTCAATTGATTACTCAATTGGTACTTTTATATAAACTTATGCATTATCTTCAATTGGTATTTTTTTTACCATTGTTATTTTTTTTACAATATATTACAATGTATCTATTGAACTATTTATTTCAATTGGTATCCATGAAAATTTAAATTGATATCAAAATATAAAATATTTTCTTTCATTGGTATCAAAATTTCATTGTTATTTCAATTGGTAAAATGTTTCAATTATAACTAGAATTCAAAATTTATGTTCAAAATTTGTATGTTTAGTTACAATTGGATTCTTACAAATGTTTTGATATGTTTTAGTTCCAATTGGTATCTCAAAAATTTTGTTTATTTACAAAGGTATGTCAAAAAATGTGTTTTAAGTAATTATTAAAAAAATTTTGACTTAAAAATATTTGATATGTAGTGCCTATATGCAAGGGGAGCTTAACATCTCTTCTACATATAGATTCATGTTGAGTGTATCTTATAATGAGGAGGTTGACAACTCTTCTTTATGCGATACACGTGTGTAGGGGGGCTTCACGTCTCCTCTTATGCATTGCATATTATGTGTTATGTGAATTAGGGCTTGTCATCCTTTCTTCATGTAATGCATGTATGCCGGGAAGTTAAGTTAGCGTTTTCCTCTTCATGAATGTATATCGCATATATCTCTTTATTGGTTGATTTGATTTCACCCCTTTATTGATTTTTGTTTCTAACAAAAAAGGGGAGATAGATTTTGACAAAAAGGAGAACATTGTTTTGTATTTACTTTAACCCTTTTAATGATGATTGACAAAAAAGGGGAGAAAGATTTTGAGTTTATATATGCATATTTGTGTTTTTGCATATATAGAGTTTATGCATCTTATGTTTTAGAAAATGGGAAGAATGTTTAGTTTAAACAAAAAGGGGGAGAAAAGTTTTTAAAAAAAGGATTTTGGATTTATATTTTATGTCTCTCACCTTGTTGGTGCATGTTTAGTTGTTTAGTTTTATGTGCTTTATTGCCATATCTTATTGCTTATTTTTTATGCATGAGTTAAGGGGGAGTTCTTTGAAGATTTACTTTAATCCATGCATATATAACTCCATGAGTTTTGTCATCATCAAAAAGGGGGAGTGATTGGTCACTAATATTGCACATTTATTATCATATTCTCCTACTTATTATAGAATAAACTCTGCATTTTCCTAATTAAATGTTTAATTTATTTGCAGGCCCATTCCTAAAGGAGAGTAAAGAGAAATGAGCCCAAAAGCCCATCAAATTCTGAATTAAATCAGAATTAATTTGAACTCAATAAATCGGGGCAGATCAGGTCAGTTCAGATCGGTTGAAAATCAGTTAGAACAAATCCCTACAAATCGATCGGTTGAAGCCAAGGATCAAAATCCATTTCGTTAAAATCCCGGATATAAACTGCAAATCTAGATAAAGATAAATACAAATCGAGAAACCGGGAGCACCACCAATAGGGTGTGGCCACCTGGCCACACCCTGGCCGCAAAAATGCAGCCAAAACTGCGTTTTCGCGGCTTCGTTGGTGTGTTAGGGGGAGCGTTTGCTCCCCCTATCTTCATACGCTCCTATAGGTTAGGTTTTACCTGTAAATACTGGGATTTTCAGAGCCTCCATGGACGACCATAGGATTTAGTCCATTTTTTCATTTTTTAGTGTAGGTTTTTGTTTTTCTTTTCATATAATTTTAGTTTTAATTTATGTAAATCAGAGGAGATCAGAGTTTCATAGGAGAACGAGAACGAAGCTTGTGCTGAGAGTGACACCGGTGTAAGATTTCCTTCTTTTCTCTTATTGTTATGAAATTGAATCTGTAGTTTCCTTTTGTATGTACTTTATTTTTGTGTTCTTTTTCTTCTTCTCTACTTTTCTTCTTTTGGTACAATTACTCTCCAAGTGAGTCTAAAAGCATCAAAAATGCCTTGCCTTTGCGAGTGCCACCGATAGCTCATGACGATGGATTTTGAGTTTCATTCTGTATCACTTCATACTTGCAACATCTTGATGATATAATGTGGAGGAAACGGGAATCAACTTTTATGGGCTATACGTTGATCGCCTCACTTCAAGGAAACATCATTGCAAAAGATTCAAGGTAGGTATTTGGCCAAAAGAAGTAAGTAATTTTCAGTTTCTTTTCTTTTCTTTTATTCTTTAGTCTAGAACACCAACAACACCCACTTCTTTTCATTTTCAATTTCTTTGTAAATAATCATTTTCTATTTTTCTCCACCTTCTCATTCTACCACTTTCTTCCTCACTTAACTATAACCTAATTTTTCTCTTTTTCTTTTAAAGATTTAAAGAAGAACTTTAACCAAACTTTGTATCTTAAAAGAAAACTTACTAAAAAGCTTCCATCGCTAGTCCCTCCTTGTGGATCACGACCCGCATAGCCACTTGCTATAGCGGTAGAATTGAGCACCTTGCACATCCTATTCTTAGATTGTATTTTGTGTGCAGGTCTTACCTCAATTAAATTTTGGGGAGATTATTGGCCCAATGGCCCATCACTCTAGTTTTGATGATGATCATCTCATGTAGTTATAGTACTAATGATCTTGTGTTTATTTAGTCCCAGATTTGTGATCAAGATCTTAGTAGGTGTGTAGCTTCAACAAAGGATTTAAAGTCAAGCTTTAGAGCTAGCACAGTTTGATTCAAGAGCCTATGCATCAAGACCACATCAAGTACTTAAGAGGAGTCTAGCTCGTTGGATCAAGTTTGGACCAAATCAAGAGGAGAAGAAGACTTCAAGTGAAGACCTTTAAGATCAAGGCTTGTGTCTAGGTTTGTTTTTATTAAGATTTTATTTTAGATTAAAATGTAAAGGATAAAATAGTTGGTGGATTGCTCAAGTATACCATATACACACACTCTTGATTTCAATGAGTTTTCATAAAAGGATTTTCATTTTGGAAAAATACCGGTTTGGTTTTTGGAGTTTATTATATACATGTGTTTTTAACCAAAATCGTTTTAGTGCTTATTGTCAAAAACATAGATATTTCATCATTTATGTGTAGTGGATCATAGCCATACACACCATGCTGTAAAAGTGTTTAAAATATCTTTTTTTATATTTGGAGAAGTTTTGAAAAAACCAATTTGGAAAAATACGGTTTCTGTTTTTAGCCAAAATTTCTAAATTACAAAAATAGTTCAAAATGTTTGTAACATGTCTTGATTTTACTCAAATATGTTTGTTTATCAAAGTATAATATTGAACCTATTTTTGTAGATTTTTCGTGAATTTATGGGATTTTATTTAAGCTAAAAAGATAACCTTTTTAATCCCTATATAGAACCTGTCCTGGCTTCTGCCGGTCGACCGGGCCGGTCGACCGAGCTAGGAGTCGGTCGACCGACTCGGTCGGTCGATGTGCACAGACGTGCACGCCAGTTTTGCTGGAGGGCCGGAGCCAGAGAGTTTCTGCTCTCTGGAAAGCCCCGGTCGACCGGGCCGGTCGACCGGCAGAGAGCTCTACTCTCTGTTCCAGGCCACGGTCGACCGGGCCAGTCGACCAAGGCTCCGATGGTCAAAAATCTGACCGTTGGCAGTCGACCGGGCCGGTCGACCGACAGCCGTCTGGGCTGTAAAATTTCCCCAACAGCTAGTTTTTCTAGCCTATAAAAGGGGGGCTTATATGGACTGTTTTGAACAAGTTTTCAAGTGATTTTTGGAGCTAGTTTTTCTTACTCTTTTAAGCGGTATCTCCACTTGTTTAAGAGCCAAATACTTTCATTCAAAAGGAGAGTTTATCAAGAGTTTTTCAAAAGTGATTTCTTGTGTTTTCATCCACCAATTCAATCCTAGTTTTCTCACACATACTTGAGCTATCCATTTCTACACCTATCCTATAGGGATTTTTGTTGTGAGAGGATTTGAGGTGATCAAGTATTTAGATCACCAAAGACTTCATCTTGTGCTTTGAGGAGGCAGACGTGTGTGTTCGCATTGTTTCGGGTTCAAGTGTAAACTCGGTGTTTGAGGTGCAGCCTCGGCGAGCTAGTGGGCTTGCGGTGTGTAGTTCTTGCGGGAACAAATGAAGGGACTAGAGAGTCCAAGGAGCTCAAGTGTGAACTCATCTTATAGGTGTTGCGGCACCGAGTGATCCGGTAGGATCGATTTTAGTGGAAATCCTTCAAGTATTGAAGGCGGGAACGTATAGCAAGTGTGCTCAAACCTCGAAACAAATCTTTCGTGTTTGCGATTGCTCTCTCTATCTCTTACTTGTTTATATCTTGCATGCTTATATTGCTTTCATCTTTATATGCTTGATATATATTTGTGCTCATATTGTTATATGCTTGGGGATTGTTTGCTAACACTTGTATTCAACCAAGAGAGCCAACGCGGCACCTCAACTCTTATTTAGAGAAATCTTGAGGAGTTAGTCCAGAGCCCTTCACGGGGAATCCGGCTACACTCTTGTGTTATACTTGGTGTTTAGTTTAAGAAGTTTTAGTTTGTATTAAATAAGTTTTAATTCCGCATTTATTGACCATTAAATTAGCTCATCACCTATTCACCCCCCTCTAGGTGATTACAATCCTCTGTAGGTGGCTCGCATTGTTCAAAAAGAATATCTCAGAGAGTATTTAGGTGCTTGATCCAAGGATTTGTATCTGACTGGATCATTTGTTTATCTCCATCTTCCAGTGGCTTGTTGAAATCATGTTTACCGAAAGGTCTTTGAAGATGTTACCGACACTCACATCTGACTCCCACGATGACGTGCCAAACGAGTGATTATGATATAATAATTCTTCAGACTCAGAGGCTGACAGGTTAGAGTTGATACATAGCCCAACCCCCTGCGAGTTCGATGATAATAATCTGGGGCTTTCCCTTTTGGAATGAAGGATTAAAGTAGTGTTCTCCTTCCTTTGCCAAAATTCTAGCTAAGACCACTTGTTAAGTTATACCTCACGTTCTCCATCATCCTGAGTACATTTGACTCGTAATGAGAAAACTGAGGAAGTTTCGTCTCGCTTTCTGAGTCTTCACAGGTCATTGGTTTGGACTCGACTCTTCCGAAAAGGATCAGTTTTTTTCTTTTGTGTCTTGCTGGGACCTTGAAGAAGGATCCTTGCGCATCACTGACACTTTGATACGCCATGAGAATTGACCTCACTGGTACATGCAATAATGTCAGGGCATCTATTATCGACCAGCATCATTTACATCGGTACTAGTATCTGATGGTACAGAATCGGAAGCAAACATAGAAAAATAAACCAAATCTAACACTTCATTAATATACCACTCTCCTACATCATTGGCAGTGTTATAGACATCAAACTTATTAACGCTCATTACATGTAGATTCAGCTCCCAACGACATTCTTCTTCTGCCTCTAGTTTAACATTAGTTTCATTGCCAGAGTCTAGTTCCTCTGGCTGGGGATTCTCATCTGTCTTTAGAGAATTCTGGTACAGGAGAGAGTCTATGAGGTAGTTCTCTATCCTCTTGAATGGATGCTTTTTGATGACCATTGTTCGAAATTTTCCATCTTCATCAACATACTTCACGACTTGATGGAGTAGAGGCGACGATGGAGTTGCGGTGAATCCATTATCTTCCCAGTAACAAATTATGCAAAGTGTCGTCATCAATAATATAGCACGTCACCTCAGATCTTAGGTCTTTGATTCGGCATTTTAGTTTAATCTTTCCCATTAGACGCGTTCCATTTGTGTTGAAGCCATAAATGATAGTTTGGGTGGCGCTTAATCGGTGAGTAGGGATTCCCAACTGCTGCATGAGTCGGTGGGGTATGATGCTCAACACAGATCCTGGTCCACTTGAATGCGGCTCACTTCAGATGATCTAATATACCCTGTGAAATATAGGGGCCTATCATATTTTTCCTTAATCTGCATGTTATCTGTAGTGAAGGTTATGTAGGGGACATGTTGAGAGGCGTGGAGACAATTTTCTTCATCTTTCTCCTATGGTTTAGCCAAAATCCAGGCCATAAAGGCCTCAACATTGGCTAAAGCTTCTCTCAGAGCTTCTCGGTTGACTTAGACAGTCTCGGAAGCTCATAGAGGGTAATCCTGGCCGGGATGTTGGCCAGTTGGGCCAAGACGTCGAAGTGGTAAGGTCTCAAAATCCTTCCGCTTTGTCCTTTGGGAGAGCCTTGGCGTACCTAAGCTCCTTTGCTTCTCTACGGATTGCTTCATGGATTGCTTGATTGGCTCTTGGGTGAGTTTAGGAGGATTTGCACCATTTCATCGTACTTCTTCAAGTATGATTGGGCCAAGCGAGTTCCTACCATAATCAGTGCATTTGGTTCTGCAGAGAGAACGGTTGTCTCCTCCTCTGAATCAATTAGCGAGGGGACATCGATTTCTACTTCCTGGGAGGAAGCACACACCACATTGCAAGGTGAAGCTTTTACTTTCCCTTGGACTTCCTGCTGGTAACAGTAGTCCACTACTGGCATTCTATGAGATCGAGATGAACCCACATGATCTTTCCCTGAGGGGTAGAAATAGGTACGAGACCTTTCTCCTGCTAGTGGTGTGGATCTGTATTGACCACCCTTAATTCCTCTTTTGGGATGGGAACCACTCTGGCTAGCATTGGAGGCTGTACCCCGAACTGAAGGAAAGACGTCATATTGGCTGTCACTTTCTTTTGATCTAGGCGGAGCTTGAGCACATCCTCATCAATCAAAGCTTGGAGAATGTCTTTGAAGATGTAACATCTTTTGGTAGGGTGCCCCAGCATCCTATGGTACAAGCAGTAATTAGGGTTGTCGGTCTTTGCCTACCTCTTCAGGATATCTAGCTTCAGGAAGCTTCAGTCTGTTTCTCTTGTTGAGTAATTTGAACAACGAATCAATATGCTCGACTTTGAAGGAGTACTGCTTGTTAGCTTATGGTTGGCTTGAAGAACTACCCCCTCTAGCTGATTGGAGCTTAGAGGGAGACTTCATTTCTATCACCAGTGTGCCCTTCCTTTTAGCTTGAAATGACGCTTCTGGCGCGCGCTTTGTCGACCTCTTGGGTCTGAGCTTGTTTTCTTCTGTCTTAACCCTTCGATAATATCCTCTGCCTGTTCGCCTTGCTGGACCAAGTGCTTTCA
This sequence comes from Agave tequilana, assembly GCA_038442645.1. Lineage (NCBI taxonomy): Eukaryota > Viridiplantae > Streptophyta > Magnoliopsida > Asparagales > Asparagaceae > Agave > Agave tequilana. The sequence goes on along the minus strand of JAVJIF010006711.1, from coordinate 54,455 downwards.
TGTATGACTTTCAGCTACCCCTATCTGAGTTAGGAATGAGGTTTGTAAATTGTGACGGCATATTTTCATAAGGGTGGCTTGGGTCATGCCGCTAGGGCATCGGAGTGTCATGTTCTGAAATCTCTCCACAAATGCTTTAACTGGCACTCTTTTCCATTACCTTGTTGACAGAGGGTTGACATGGTAATCTCCAAATCATCTTCGAAGAAACGGGTGAGGAAAAGCTTCTCCAGACCACCCCACTTCTTGATAGAGCCTTCTTGGAGCATCATGAACCTTTCAAAAGCAATCCCTTTAAGGGTGCCAATGAATAAATGTGTGAGGGTGGCATCGTTTGATACTACATTCTCGGTATGGGACTTGAAGTAGTATATGTGCTTATTTGGTGACCCTTTGCCGTTGATGGCTTGTAGGGTCGGAGCTTTAAGTTTAGGGGGGTACGACCCACTTAGTCGGGTAAGGCCAGATCACTCTTGTTTCTTAGAGGCCTTTTCAATTGGCGAGGGCCTCAAGGTGTTGCTCTAGTTTGCTCATCCTTTTTGAAGAAGTACTCCTGTTCTCTGAATTAACCTCCTCTTCAGTTGGAGGCTTGGATGGCTCAGAGTTGGAATGCTCTTTATCTTCAGTATGTGCAGAAGATGAGCTCTCCCTTTCCTTTTGTTTGCCCCTAAACTTCTTGGGAGGAGTCTTGGCCTTTGGCTTCTTCTTCTTGTCCTCAAGCAATTGCGAAAGCATCTTCTTGAAGGTGTTGCCAGATTCCTGTTGGGTGCGAATCATATCTAGCTGTTCCTTCTAGACTCGGGCTTGCTGTTCAAAGCACTTGGCCATTTCTTCAAGAGTCCATGCCATATACGTGAAGGCTTCTTTCTCTACGGAAGAGTTCAAGCCTGTGACTCTGGAATGGCAGAGTATAACTCACTTACTTCAATGCCTTAGACTAGGACACTATAGTCCACTAGGGCTATTACGCCAGTTCGAGTGCGGGTATGCCAGTACACTCCTTCTGGCTTGGTGTCAGACTCATCGGAGCTGACTATTAGCTGCTTCTCTTTAGTTCTGCTTGTCGTAGTGCTTAGACCTACCATGTTCGCAACAACTTCAGGGTACTCTGTAACAGAGAAAGTTCTCCTTGTACGTGAGAGACATAACATAGACAATAACCGGTTGAACACTGACTGTTTGCTTACATGCGAGCTGCAGTGGCATTCGAAGAGCACCACAGTAATGAGACATTCACAGCAGCATTGTGGAGTGATTTGATGGATACTCCTCTTCTTCGTCATGTAATCCCTTAGATCTGTCGGAGGGGGATCGAAGAGACAAGCCTCGAGTCTCTGAGGATGAGGACTTTTCAGCTCTCTTCTGACTTTAGCTATTGGAGAGCAAATGTTGACTTTGCATTGCAACTCCGAGACGAAAGTCCCAGGGGCGCAAGGTTCAGAGACGCGAGCTCACGTTGTGTGGTGCAGACACAGCTTTCATGTTTTGTCTTTGAGACACGGGTTTTGTGCCTCTGCTGAGAAGAGATGCGGATCTCACGTTGCTGATTGTCGCGCTTGTCTGGCAACAATTGAGAAACGCAGACTTCATAAGTCTCGCGTTCTGACATAGAGATGCGGGTCTCGTGTCTCTGAGAAGAGACGCGGACCTCGCATTGCTGAACATCGCGTCTATAAGGTAGGGTCTAAGAAACGTAAGCCTCTTCAACTCTGCGTTTTGGTACCCATATGTAGACTTCGCGCGTTTGATGCAGTTTAGAAGGGACGCAGGCCTGATCCTTGCATCCTGTATCTATTGGACAGATGGTTTTTCAACTTTGTCCATATGTTGTTAACGTGCGCGATGCCTTTGTCGACGTTCAACATTCTGGTTACGCTTCATGGGTTGTTAGAACCCCTGGTAACCTGGAGCTGAGGAATGTTGAGAGTAGGGGCGTGGCAAGATTAGCCTTCGATGATGTTGGCCTTGCAGGTCTCATGGGATACGCTGACATGGGCCACACGTGCGGCATGACCAAAAATGGCTCTGTTTGTGCAAGCCATCTTCTGGGAAGTCTCCAAAGAGAGTTGGGAGTGGATCTCTGAGGAGACCCTGCGGTATTCTCGCTCCACCCTGGGGCTCTTGGAGCCAAAAGAGAGGAACTCCTCATACTACCTCGTCGAATTCCATGACAAGTGACTTAACCATTTTTTCCATGAAGGTGATGTCACCATGCGCCATAACTTGCTAATCAGTGGAGAAAGTAGTCCCCAGTAGAGTTGCCATCTCTTGTACGGGGGGAATGTTGAGAATATGTTGTAAAATATCCATGAATCAATGAAAGATTACAACAATTCATATTCCAACTATCAAAGAGAGAGAGAAGACACTCAAGCTCAGATCTTCTCTTTATTTAAGGTTGGGTTCTTTACATAGCGGTGGAAAGTAAATTTTGTTTTTCATTGACCGGATGAATGTCAAGCTCCTATGAAACTTTTCTCTTTGGATTACTGATGGAGTAGCACAGTTCCTATCTAATGAAATCTCAAAGAGACTTAGGTAAAAACTTGAACTCAGCAAGTTGGTAGAAGAGTTTAACTTTTTATAAGTATTCCTCAGCTGAAAATTCTGACCCTTCTTCAATAGCAAACTAAGCTATTTATAGGGGTTTTAGGGGTAAAATTGTCCCCTAAAAGCCCTTCATGATAGGGGTTAACTCCCCTCATTACGTGGACAGTACTTGACCCAGTAATGGGGGCAGTTATAACTGTGACGTTGGGCTCCTCTCTAGTTGGAATGCGGGCTTGAGCTCAGTATTTAGCCATTGAGGTAACATTGGACGCGGGTCTCGAGCTTCGCGTTTGGGTGCCACGGTGGTGTTGAAACATGAGCTTCAAACTCTGTGTCGAGCTTCGCCTTTGAGACGCGGGTCTTAAGCTTCGCGTTTAGGCACCACGGTGGTGTTGAAACGCGAGTTTCAAATTCTGTGTCAAGTGATTAGTATCTAATTTTGCATAATTTGTATCATATTCTCATATTTATTTGATGTAAAATTCTGCTAGTAAAGTTTTGTTTGCTTAATCCAAGGTCCATGGTGTGCAAATGAAGAAGAAGACCCTAAACCACCATTCAATGGGTGATTAAAGGCCTACCAAGTAGCCATTGTCATTAGAGTGAAGATTTTGTCAGCCCAGAGTATCAAATCCCGAATCCAAGAGATCCAGATGACAGAAGACTGATGGGACGGCGCGCTGCCCAAAGCCAGGCGCGCGCGCGCTCGGGCTTTAGGCCAGGGGTCGTCCCCCTGGCCCCCTTTCCCCTGGTGCCTATAAATACCCCCTGGGGTCTGAAGAAAAGGATATCCAGAGTTAGAGCATTGTTGTAATCTTGTTTTTAAGATTGTAGTTATTTTAGTTTCTTTCCTCTTCTAGTTTTACTTTTAGCCATTAGAGTAAAAGAGAGAGTGTGTAAAGGTTGTATCTGAAGGTGACAAGCTAATACAAGTAACTACTTCTCTTTCTTCTTTCCATTTACTTGTGTTTTTCATTTGCTTTTACTTTCTTGTTGTAGTGTAATTCATTTTCTCTTTACTTCTTTCTTTTGTTGTTTCTTGTTGTAGTGTAATTCTCTTCCTCTCTACTTCTTTTCCTTTGTTATTTCTTTTACTTTTATGTCTAACTAACTTTTCATTTGCATGACTAATTAACTACTAACTCACTAATCTCTAACAACTTGCTTGATAAATCCAAATGAGTCAATAGTTTTAACTAAGCCTTGTGCAAACAAGAGCTATGATATCTTAAGATGAGGGTTCTAACTCTAACTTAAATTCAAGTATTCACTTTCTTATATTTCATGCTTAATGGGTTTTTGATGATATATGGATTGCATGCTTTACTTGTTTTTATAAGTTAGAGATTTCCTTTTAACTTTGCCGATACCATTAGTGCACTTGTGTCTTCCCCTATTCTCGCCTTCAATTGGATCTTGATAAGGGAATGTCCAAATATTTGCCGTATAAAGCTAAGTTAAAGGAAGGACCTTCACTTGATTTCCACGTGAATGGTTCCTATGCATAAGGGTTATGCTTGCCTATGATCCATCGTGAGGCTATATCATCAAGAAATTAAAGAATAGTGGGAGCACTTAGTAAGAAGTTAGCCATGCGCCTTTACCATTAAGAAAATTCACTTTTACAAACCAACAAACCAATTCAAAACTATTCTTCAAACAAACTTGTTGTCATTTTCTAATTCTTTATTTGAAACAAAGAACCTTCTCTTTTCTTGAACAAAGAAGCCGCATCAAGCATCCATCGCTTTCCCTCCTTGTGGATACGACCCATAGAGCCACTTTGCTACTACGGAAGAATCGCAAAAGCAGTAACATCGACCCACATTCCTTCACTTATTTTTGTACTTGTTTTTTGCCGATCAAATTTGGGCGCCATTTGATTGAAGTTTTACCTGCACACAAAATACAAAACTTTAGAACTTCGACATGGAGATGTGCAAACGCTCAATTCTTACCGCTATAGCAAGTGGCTATGCGGGTCGTGATCCACAAGGAGGGTTAGCGATAGAAGCGTTCAAGGTTTTTCTTATTGAAATCTTTATGAAGAAAAACGAAGGTTCTTCTTTGTTTTGAGTAATGAAAATGAAAAAGAGTTATAGGTCAAAATTAGAAAGAAAACGGTAGAATGAGAAGGTGGAGAAAATCAGAAAACGATTATGTACAAATGAATTGGAAAAGAAAGATTTGGAAGATGTGGTGAAAGAAATCGTGTTGGTGATATAAACTAAAAATAAAAGAAAAGAAAGAAGATTAAGGAATTACTCACCTAGTTTGGTTGATGACTTACCTGAAACCCTTGCATGTTTTACCTTGCTTCGGAGGCGTTCAATGCATAAGTCATAGGATCGAGCTCAGTCCCCGTTCGCATTATATCATCATGCCGAGCAAGAATGAAGTGATACAGATCTTGAGGAGGAGAACATCTTCATGAAGTATCGTTGGCACTCACAAAAACGTTGTTATACTTATGCTTCTGGATACACTTGCATTCTCATCAAAACCAAAAGAGGTGAAGTAGAAAGAGGAGAGGGAAAAAGAAAACAAAAGTAAAGAGACAAACATAAAAACGTATTTACCTTTATTGCTTGCAGAAATAATGGAAGAAAGGAAGAGGGTACATCGGTGTCACTCTCAACATAAACCTCTCTCTCTTACTTACATGAATCTCAATCTAACCTAAGCTTACATACAAATTAAAGTTACATAAAAAGAAAACAAAAACCTATACTATAAAAATGGAAAACTAAACTAAATCCTATCTCTGCATGGTCGTCCCATTTTGCTCAGCTGAAACCAGTATTTATAGGCAAAACCCATACGGGGAGAATCCCGGGAAGATTGGGGGAGCAAATGCTCTCCCAACAACCATCAAATAGCCGCGAAAACGCGGCTTTGGCCGCGTTTTCACGGCCAGGGTGTGGCCAGGTGGCCACACCCTGTTGGTGGGTCTTCCTGGTTTCGCTTTCTGGCTTTATCTGCAGTTGGATTTTCAGTTTGAGTCTGGGCTTGTGACGAAATGGCCTTTGATTTTTGCTTCAACCGATCGATTCTGGGAGGATTCTTCTCAACTGCTTTTCAATCTCTCTGATTTTGCCCTGATTCACTGAGCTCGAATTAATTCTGATTTAAGTCAGAATTTTGGTGGGCTTTTGGGCTCATTTCTCTTCATCTCCTTAAGGAATGGGCCTGCAAATAAATTAAACATTTAATTAGGACAATGCAGCTTTTATTCTATAATAAGTATGGAAATATGATATTAAATATGCAACATTAGCGACCAATCACCGTTGCCAGGGAGGAAACGGCTTTATTGTTCAATACTAAAGATTTTTCTTTATTTTTGTGTGTAGGAGAAGTACCAAGGATCTTACTATCACGAGAAGCGAAAGAGGTGGCAAAGGACGTTGTGTGAGGATTCATTTGCCCTCAGAAAAATTCGTGTAAAAGCGAGTTTTTCCTATTGAAGACTAACAAACTCGTTTGCAGGATTGTCGAAAGCCGCTAAAATTGCTTTCTAAAATTTTTTTAGTTCCATTGAATGTTTCACCCTATACATGTGTAATAAACTCAACAGAAATTCACTTGTTGCTTAATTGAAATTTGGATTAGACTTTTGCATTTAGGGCACGTGTCTATCTCAATTCATTTTAATTTCTATTGAAGAGTGCTGGAGAAAAGGTACGTGTGCATTTATATAGAATAGAACCAACATTTTGGAGTGATTTATTGCTTTGAGTGTTACCTTGTTGTGAATAAACTGTACACTTGCACAATTGACATTAAGGGCAAAATCCTAAATAAACAAGATAAGGTAAGGATTTCATCACCCTTTCTTAGCCCAAAAACCATCTCCAAGTGCACTCACACTATCCCAAGCCTTAACTAAAAATTAATAGACGTTGGCCCTAGGGACATCTCGGACTCACTAAGAGATTAACCGCGGTTGAAAATTGCAAGAACTATACTCCTACAAAATCGGTGTCTAAGGAAAGTGGAATGAGTGGCAAAGCCACGAAAGCTCTGTGGTTTGGCGTAATTAAGGCCCGTGACTCACGCCCAGATACCTCTCCCCGAGCTTTGCCCTTTCCTGACTGATTAACTTGTAGTCGAGTTCTTACAACAACCACCCTTGGAGAATCGACCAATTAGGAGTCGTCTAGGTCCAAGTACCTTAGACTAAGCCTTGGTGGTTGTTTTTCTTTCTTTTATTTGTTTTTTAATTCTTTTCGATTGTTTGTTGTTTTGACGTTATTTGTGGTGTGCTGCATGCAAGAGTAGGTAAGAGATCCTGTATCTTCCAGATTAACCAGAAGCACTTCCTTACCCTTGCAACCAGAATCTGTGATGGCATCACTTTAGGACAAATTTTACCTGATTAGAACTTCATTACCATCTTGTATAAAACTACCTGAGGCAAATGGAAATAATTTTGAATTAACGCCTCAATTCATCAACACTCTCCCAAAGTTTCATGGTTTAGAATCGGAGGACGCATACTTCTTTGTTAGGAAATTTGAAGAAGTGTGCCTCATGATCCCGGCTAGGAGATGATGCCGTTAGGTTACGTTTCATCCCTTTTTCCCTAAAGGACCTAGCGAAGAAATGGTTGTACAGTTTAGCGGTAGATTCAGTCACTACGTGGGATGATTTCGTCAAGGCCTTCTTAAAGAAATTCTACCCAATCCACAAAACTAAGAATATCATGCAGTTCAGACAAGAACCGAGCGAGCCATTTTGGAGGTACTTTGAGCGATTCAAAGATCTCCTAGCTCAGTGCCCTCATCATGGTGTGGAAAAATGGCGTCAGTGCCAGATTCTCTACGAGGGCTTAGATTATCAAACGAAAACCCTTTTAGAAATCATGTGTTAGGGAGGTTCTTGCAGAAGGATGAGAACCAGGGTTGGGATTTATTTGACGATTTAGCTGAGAAAACCCGCAATAAGCCTCGAAAAAACAAAGGAATTCACAATCTATAGCTTCAATATGAGGACTCCTATCTCTAGAATCATCCATAGCTGCAGAAGCTAAGATTGCAACCCTAACGAGGAGAATAGAGGCTGTAGAGACAAAAGAGCCAGCCAATGTCAACCAAATCAACCCACCACTAATTCACAATCTGGGTTGTTCATACTGTCAGGCACCAAATCATGTCTTTGAAGAGTGCCCTATTTTTCATACCCAGTAAGTGGCACCGGAACACCTGAACGCAGGCTTAACCCACTCATGCAAGAGGCAGTTAAAGCGAAAATTTTGAAACTATTAGATAATGGGATCATTTATCCCATTTCTGATAGCCAATGAGTTAGCCCTGTTCATGCGATCCCAAAGAAAGATGGCTTTACAGTAGTTGAAAATGAGCAAAAAGAGTTGATGCAGACAAGACTGCTACCAAGGTTCGTGCCTGTATCGATTATAGAAAGTTGAATACAGCCACCCGTAAAGACCACTTCCCGCTGCCCTTCTTCGACCAAATGCTTGAACGCCTGGCTGGACATGAGTACTATTGCTTCCTAGATGGGTACTCGGGATACAATCAAATCCCCATTGCTACAGAAGATCAGGAAAAGACCATGTTCACCTTCCTGTTCGCAACCTTCGCTTACCGACGCATGCCCTTTGGATTGTGCAATGTTCCCGCAACATTCCAACGGTGCATGCTTAGTCTTTTCTCTAACATGGTCAAACGTTTCCTTGAGATTTTTATGGATGACTTCTCTATCTATAGAGATTCATTTGAACTGTGTCTTCATCACCTAAAGTTAGTTTTGAAGAGATGCAAGGAGAAGAATCTAAATCTAAATTGGGATAAATATCACTTCATGATGAGACAGGGGATTGTCGTTAGGCCATGAGATTTCTAGCAGAGGCATTGAAGTGGACAAGTCTAAAGTAGAAGTGATTGCTAAGCTTCCACCACCCAAAAGCATTAAGGATATTAGATCTTTTCTAGGGCATGCTGGGTTCTACCGACGGTTCATTAAGGATTTTAGCAAAATTGCTAGGCCCTTAACCAACCTGCTCACTAAGGACGTGCCCTTTGATTTTAATGATGAATGTTTTAAGTCATTGGAAAAGCTTAAGCAAGAGCTTATTTCTGCTCCTATTATTTCTACTCCTAACTGGGCTCAACCATTTGAAATCATGTGCGATGCCTCTGATTTTGCTATTGGCATTGTTCTAGGACAGCGCATCGACAATAGGCAGCTCGTGACTTACTATTCGAGTAGGACCTTGAATGACGCCCAACAGAATTATACAACGACCGAGAAGGAATTCTTGGTCGTTGTCTTTACATTAGAAAAGTTTTGGCCATACTTGTTAGGCTCGAAGACGGTGATTTTCACAGATCACTCGACTCTGAAATACCTCATGACCAAGAAGGAAGAAAAGACCCAATTGATTCGGTGGATCCATTTGCTTCAAGAATTTGACCTGAAAATTTGGGATAAACGAGGAATAGAAAATGTGGTTGCAGATCATTTGTCACGAATTCTGAACGCACCGATCATACAAGCTCCGATCAATCAGGATTTCCCAGACGAGCACATCCTAGCCATTTTTAAGGAATCCTGATATGCGAACATCGTCAATTACCTAACCACTGGACAATTACTCGCTGACTGAACAAAGCAAGACCAATGTCATTTCTTTGCCCAAGTATGGTACTTCTTCTGAGAAGAGCCGTATCTTTTTAAGTATTGTCCCGACCAGATTATTAGACGATGCATACCAGAGGAAGAACAGAGGAGTGTGCTAAGCTTTTGCCATGAACTTACACGCGGAGGACACTTCGGTCCCCACAAGACTGCAGAGAAGGTTCTACAAAGGGGGCTCTACTGACCCACTTTGTTCAAAGACTCATATCATTTTTGTAAGTTATGTGCAAATTGTCAGAATATCGGTAAAATTTCTAGAAGAGACATGATGCTCCTAAACCCGATCCTTGAAGTTGAAATTTTTGATGTTTGGGGTATCGACTTCATGGGGCCATTCCCTAATTCCTTCGGCAACCAGTTCATTTTAGTTGCTATAGATTATGTCTATAAATGGGTTGAAGCTGTGCCTACAAAGACCAATGACAACAAAGTGGTTGTCAAATTTCTCAAAGAAAATATCTTCTCTCGATTTGGCACCCCTAAAGCAATAATTAGTGATAATGGATCGCATTTCTGCAGCAGAGTTTTTGAAGCTCTGATGCGAAAATATTCCATCAATCACAAATTGTCTACTCCATATCATCCCCAAACAAATGGGCATGTCAAAGTCACCAATCGACAGATCGAGCTCATTTTAGAAAAGAATGTCGTCCTGAACCAAAAGGATTGGTCAGTCAAACTCAATGATGCATTGTGGGCTTACCGCACTGCTTTTAAGACAATTCTGCGGATATCTCCTTACAGAATCATATTCGGAAAGCCTATTATCTGCCTGTGGAGTTAGAACACCGTGCCCATTGAGCCATTAAGCAGCTCAATTTTGATCTGAGTAAGGCCGGTGAACTAAGGAAACTGCAGATCTCAGAATTAGAGGAAATACGGAATGAAGCATATGAAAATGCTCAGATTACCAAAAATAGGATCAAACTTTTTCATGATCAGATCATAAACTGAAAAAACTTTGCCCCGGGAGACAAGGTTCTACTGTATAACTCTAGGCTTCATATTTTCGCGGGGAAGCTGAAAACTCGTTGGTCTGGACCGTTCATTGTGCGCACTGTTTTCCCACACGGTGCTGTGCTTATTAAAGACCCTAAGAATAACACGGAATTCAAAGTGAACGGGTAAAGACTGAAGCCCATCTTGACCACTGAGCCTATGACTTCGGATGAAGTGTGCTGGCTCTTTTTGCCTCGTCATACACCTAACCACAACAACTATAAAAAAAAATTCTTATATGCTTACCCCTTCTACATTTTTGACATTTCTTTAGCCTATTCGCACTTGGCCTGCCCGAGTCAACGAAGACGGTGATATCATTTCTTCACCCCATTTATTGCATTCGCATTTACATATACATTCATTGACGACAATGCATTAGATAGGTGTGGGGGGGTGCTAACACTTTTTCTTTTTCCTTTTATTCTTTCTTTTTCTTTTTACAAAAAAAAATATCCAGATTGAAAAGAAATTTCATACTCTTTATAAAAATACCAAAAGGTTGTAGGAATTAAGGGAAACTTATTAATGAATCTTTATTTTTGCCTAAATAAATAAGAAGATTGGTTTGACTAAAAAGTTAGGAGGGATAAGAAAAATAACTCATGCCTTTTATTTAGCCTTAGTAGAATATGCATAAACCACACATACATGCTTGAGATTTAGAGACACAACTCTAAAAAAAAGAGCTGAATAATTGTGCCTCAAGAAGCATGATTACTCGCGCCAAAAAAAATACTCAATATATAAGTAAATCTTGATTTCGTGGCCTACTCTACTTGCATATTTGACCTGAGTGGTGTATTTTTACCTGGTGCCCTAAAACCATCTGGTTTGGGAGTCATCGGTTTGATATATGTTTTATGAATAAAGCAGAAAGCCTAATGAAATCAAGAAATAATAAATAAATATTAGTAAAATTAAATAATATTCAAAGTTGAGTTGAAAAATCCCAAGCACATCACACTTACACATTATGCATATCTATCTAAAGCAAAATAACAGAATGAGTTAAAGTATAAGATCCTTTCAAAATTTAAAGAAAAATCATAATTTCTTCCTTTATAAAGGCTAAAGTATAGGAGGATTTATGAGGGTTGAACCTAATTCTTACACCATTCGGTCATTTTTACTTAGATGATTGAAAATTCTTTTTCTTGAAAGAGACTTGCTAACAACAAAGTATTTTTTTCACTTACTGGATTTTGTAGGTGCAATCCGCTGAAAACCCTCAGGAGACAACACTCCTCCTCTAGAGAAAACCAAGAGGTTTAAAGGCTTGCACATGCTCAGTGCAATCGCGTCACCTGCGAAAGCGGTGTAATAATTTTCTTATTTTTGTTTTGCTCGGGACGAGCAAAGAGATAAGTGTGGGGGTGTGATTATTCTCTAATTTTGCATCATTTGTATCACATTCTCATATTTATTTGATATAAAATTCTGTTAATAAAACTTTGCTTGCTTAATCCTAGGTCTATGGAGTGCAAATGAAGAAGAAGACCCTAAACCACCATTTAATGGGTGATTAAAGGCCTACCAAGTAGCCAATGACTTTAGAGTGAAGATTTTGTCAGCCTAGGGCATCACAACCCGAATCCAAGAGATTCAGACGATAGAAGACTGATGGGACGGCGCGCTGCTTGAAGCCAGGCGCACGCCGCCCTGGCAGGACCACAGAAACGCGGCCCAAGCCGCATTTCCATGGCCCTATGGGCGCGCGCGCACCCTAGCTTCGGGACAGGGGTCGTCCCCCTGGCCCCCTTTCCCCTGGTACCTATAAATACCCCCTGGGGTCTGAAGAAAAGGATATCCAGAGTTAGAGCATTGTTGTAATCTTGTTTTTAGGATTGTAGTTGTTTTAGTTTCTTTCATCTTCTAGTTTTAATTTTAGCCATTAGCGTGAAAGAGAGAGAGTGTGCAAATGTTGTATTTGAAGGTGACAAGCTAATACAAGTAACTACTTCTCTTGAAATCACCTAGAGGGGGGGTGAATAGGTGATGGCTATATGAATTATGGCAATAATGCGGAATTTAAAATTTAACACACAAATAGCACAAATATAAACTTGCAATAAATAGAACAATAAAGGTGCAAGAATTAAAAGGAGTAGAGTTGAGAGAAAATTCGAGCAAACGCAAATGCAAGGATGTGTTTCCGAGGTTCGAGCCACGCTCTACGTCCCTGCCTTCACACTTGAAGGATTTGCACTACTATCGTTGATCCCACTGGATCGCCAATACAAGGACACACTTGTCCCTACACTTGTGATGCCGCAACACCACCCGAAGCTCACTAGCTCCCTTGAGGCCGATGCCTCTACAACTTCACTCAATAAGAAAGGTGATCACACTTGATCAAAATAGCTCACTTGCACAATCCTAGAACCAATGATATAGATGTAGAGCTTGGATTTGTGGTGTGCAAAAACTAGAGAGAAGGTAGAGGAATAGGCTACAAGTTGGGTGTTGGGAATTTAGGCTTTGAAAAATCTTTTGTAAAAGAAAGGAATTGAAATTCTTTGTAAAGCTCTTGTGAAATCTTTTGGAATTATTTTGCAATTGTTGTCTTATCAATATGAGGTGACCCTCTATTTATAGGGGTCAAAAACAGCCTCACAAAATCGTTGGTATCAAATCCCAAAAGAGAATTAGCCAGAAAAAATAGCTGTTGGAACTGTCAGAAAATTTGACAGTAGTCGGTCGACCGGGTCGGTCGACCGCCAACGGTCAAAAATCCGACCGTTGGGGCTCTGCGGTCGACCGGGTCGGTCGACCGAAAAATCCTGTGAACGCAAATGTGCCTCGGTCGACCGGGGCGGTCGACTGATATACACATGCACAGTTTGTGCACATCGGTCGACCGGGCCGGTCGACCGGTTACTGTAAGTTCTGAAAAATCAGAACTTCCAGAACCAGAAATTGGGTTTTTGGTTTTAGGTCTTGGGTTAAATTTTTGGAACTTGTAAAAACATAGAGTATGAGCATATGTCATACTTCTATCATGTTAAAATAGTTTGATAAAAATCCTTTTGATAAAAACTTGTTTTTCCATAAAAATGTTTTTCCAAAACTATTGTCTTTCTAAAAAACTTATTTCCAAACATGTTCACTTTAAATCTAAGTTAGAAATGGAGATTGAAAATCTTTTTGAAGCCATGAACCTAACTAAAAGGTGTGTGTGTGTGATAATCCCATAGCTCTACTTCTAATATCTAGCTTTGACAAAATATCTAAAACAAAAATAAAAATACAAATCTTGTTTTCTTCATAGTCTATGCTAGTTCTTTTTCTTCGTAGTCTTGACTCATTCTTTTCTTCAATATCTTATTCCCGAAGCTTCCTATTGTGCTTTAGCTTGGGAATGCAAATCTTGGGCGAACTCCAAACGTGTGAGTCTTTAAGTGGAGTCGTCAAAACCTGTTCTTGAACCTGAAATCCTTTTAAACAAAATTATTAAATACATAACTAAATATGTTTTGTTATCATCAAAATAACTGGGATAATGGCCTTTGGGCCAACAATCTCCCCCTTTTTGATGATGGCAAAACATATGTAGTTATCACAAAATATTTTGGGTAGAGACTTCAAATGAAGCTCCCCCTCAACACATGCATATATAGGAAAACATATGTAAATGATAAACACCATATTTCCATGCCAACAAATGATACCAAATACTCATGTCATAGAATAGATGAAGGAAATGAGTTCATACATGACATAGATAAGAGATACACAAAAACAAAAGATACGCATAAAGTAAATAACCATGTCCATGTCCACAACACATACTAAAAATACATGTCCAAAGCAAAATAAAAGTAAATACTACATGTCCAAACACAAATACTACATGTCCAAACACAAATAAAGTACAACATCACAAAATATCTCTCTCAAGATAACTCTCCCCAAATAACTCTCCCCCTTTTTGACATCATCAAACAAGGGGAGGTCACTCAGCAGCATCATCATCGTCGTCCTCCTCGTCGTCAGCAGAGCCCTCAGTCATCTTCTTATCACCACCATCGTCTTCCCCTGGGGAAGAAGCAACCTCCTCTGGATCCATGCCATCTACTCTGGTCCGCGGTGGTGGAACAAAAGAACGAGCTCTGGGAGGGAATGGAGGACCGGTGGATGGGAGTCGACAAGCAATCGGAGTACGGTCAGGAACGAGCATGTCAAATTTTGTGAAAAGAGCCTGAAACTGAACGTCCACGAATCTCATGGAGTCAGCAAAATAGGACATGTCGTTTCGGATCTCCGCCCGAAAAGCAGCATCCTGAATGGAACGAGCATCCATCTCCGCACGAAAAGCTGCGTCGCGCTGCTCGACCCAGGCCTGGTGTGCCTCGATCTGAGAGCGGACCTCCGAAGAGATAAGAGCCTGAAACTCAGGAGGAAACACAGGGGCTGAAGAGGAAGAAGATCCTGGTGCAGAAGATGAGCCAGGACCAGCAGGAGGAATAGGTGGTTGCACAGGAGCGTGCCTACGCAGCTGGGCTTCCATCATCTTCAGGACAACTCCGTTGATGTTGGTCAAGGGATTAGAGGGACTTTCAGCAGATAGATCAAAATCAAGAGCCCTAAGAAGATGGGTAATTAGCATGCCGTAGGGCAAGCTCCTACCCGCAGTACGAATCTGATCTGAAGCCATGTGAGAAGCTATGACTCGAGGAAAGTTTATCTTAAAGCCTCGAAGAAGGCAATAGATAATCAATGGTACGGAACCCCTAGCGTGGCTATACTCACCATGTTTGGGGACAATGTTGAAGAAAATAATTTTGGCCAGGACTTGGGATTGGAGAGTGTACCTACTCACAACCTCATTTCTAACCAAGCCGGGGTTGTCATTCCCGTGGATTAGAGTGGATGCGGTGAGCGAAGACTCACCCTCCGGAAATTCAAAATCATGCAGGTCATGGGTATACACATCCGCTCCACCAGTGGAGAAATGCAGAATCCTAGCAAACCGACCGATAGAAAGGTCGATGTCCCTACCTAAAACTCTAGAGGTGATACGATTACCATCAAATTCGAAATTAGCATAAAAATAAGGAACAAGAGATGTGTAAACTTGCTCCTTGATGGTCAAGAATTCAACTAGGTTGTTGGTCTGCAGAATGTGGGGAATATTCAAGTGTTCGAAATCTTGAATAACAACAAATCTCCCCGAGTTAATGTTCCTCGTGGAAAGATGGGAGTACCGATCAGCAGAAAGATCATTTAGGAAGAGCCGAACGGGTCTAGGAGCCTGAGATGAAGGTTGAGCAACAGCCTTCCCTTTCTCAGTTCGATTTCGTTTCGACATGATGAGTAAAAGGTGGATTTTTAGGTATAAACAAGTTAGGGCACGATCTAGATAGCTAAGTAACCTAATGTATTGACAATAGAAGGAAGATTACAAAGCTAGAAGTGAAGAACCACAAGAAAAATCAAATTTTTACCTTGAGGTAAAGAACTGAAACCCTAGACAGAAAAATCCGATTTTCTTCAAATCTGGCGGTTGGATTGACTTGAAACTGAAGATCTGGCACTAGAAGAAGGAATTTGAAGTGGGTTTATAAGGGATTTGAGATCAGATGAAGGATTAGAGAGATAGAAATTTTTTGAGGGAAAAAGGGTCTCCGGTTCGCGCTGAGAAAAGTGAGAGAGTGAGAGAGAAAAGTCAAATAAATACCAATTTTAGGTCAGAATTCGACGATCGGTCGACCGGTCCGGTCGACCGAAACAACCCGAGAGTTCTAAATTTTCAGAACGGTCGACCGGCACGGTCGACCGAATTATCCCGAGAACTCTGCTGGTCTGCAGCGGTCGACCGGGACTATGGTCGGTCGACCGTTAACAGAAAAGAAATAAAAATTTTCTTCTCAGGCAGAGTCGGTCGACCGGGGCTTTAGAGGTCGGTCGACCGGCTTTGCCTGAAATCTGTTAACAGCATCTGGCCCAAAAAAAATTTTAAAGAAATTTGTAGTCAAAATAGGTATGATATATTAAACATATAGGAATACACCAACAGGTTTTAAATCTTCATTAAGTTATTACAACATCAAAATTCATGCAATCCCTTTTTAATTTTATTTTCATATTTAAACAAAGATTTTAAAGATGTTGAAGCCGAATACCCAGTGACGGGTTCTGAACTTCATCCTCTTGATTCCTCTTGAATGAGTTGAGGTGCGCAATTGCCATCTTTAAGGTGTTTGTTTAAATAGGAAATTTTGCAAATGTTTATTTTTATTTATGAAAATAATGTGTATATGTATACAAGTATATAATCACAAATTATAAACTATACATGTGGACATACAAGAAACAAGGCATGAAACAAAAGATATAGAAGTTAACACAAGGCACATATACAATATGATAGAAAAGTAGTTCTATACAAGCATATATCAATAGAGTACAAAAGCAAACTATCAATTCTATACATATGTATACATGAATAAAAATCAAAAACTTTTAAATGGAGATGTTACCAATTGAAGGGCAATCTCCAAAATAGGTGCCTCCACGATAGCGATGCAAACACGATATGATCTTTAAGCCTTGTTGCACCTACCATCCGGGCACCGACTCCCCCTAAGTCTTGGAGGAAGTAGATCCACCTGTGTCATTTAAATTTGGAGGATCTTTTGGTACCCAATCTTTGTGGGTCCTTTGGGGTTAGATCCGGGGCGAACCCAAACAAATTTATTCTTAACATTATTCTTAGCATAACAAAACTTTTCTAAATGGCCTTTGCGGCCACAATACGTGTAAATAAAAATTCTACCACTATTGTACATAAAAGCATGGTTATGTGTGTGTGCATGTTTATGTGTAGCATGTTTATGATGAACATGTTTCCTTTGGGCTACTCCCTTAGGAAATTTAGATGCAAGCTTGTTAAAATCAAATGCACATTTCTTTAAAGTGTTATCTAAAGAATCAACACGTTTTTGAATTTCAACAAAAACATTTTTATTACTAGAAATCCTGGGGGATTTTGCTTTATTAGCTACCTTATACTTATCAAAGTCACTTTTCAATTTTTCAAAAGAACTAGATAACTCATTTTTCTCTTTTAAACAAATTTCAAGTTTGTTCTTCAAAACATCATTTTCCTTTTTCAATTTCTTATTATGAGATTGTGAAATCTCATACCTATGTTGCAATTCTTCAAAAAATTGAGCAAGTTCATCCATTGTAAGATCATCATCATCAATAGAAGTTTCTAGACATACCTTAGATGAATCCTCACCTTGTGCCATAAAGCACATGTTGGCGGCGTCGATCTCCTCCTCGGATTCGGACTCCGTATCATCCCATGTAGCGGCCAAAGCTTCTTCTTCTTCCCATGCTTGGAGGTGGTTGCTTGGAGAGCGGGGCAATCGGCAATTAGGTGACCGATCTTCTTGCAATGAAAGCAAGGGCCGGGCTCCTCTCTTTTCTTCTCGAATCTTCCTTGAGGTTTCCCTCTTCGGAAGTTACTTTGTCTTCCCTTCTTGTAGAACATCTTGCCCACCTTCCGGATGAGCATGGCGAAATCCTCATCGCAATCTTCCGATGAGTCGTCTTCCTCAATGGTAGTAGGAGTGGCTTTGAAGGCAATCGTCTTCTTCTTTGGTGCCTCCCTCTCTTCTCTAACTTTCATCTCCATCTCATGCGTCTTGAGATTTTCGATGAAGCCGGAGAAGTCCATCTCCTCTTTATCGTTGAGCTCCTTGAGTGTGGTCGCCTTGACTTCCCAAGCTTTGGGAAGAGCTCTAATTACCTTCCTTATCTTTTGATCATTATCAATCTTGTCGCCTAAGGAAGAAAGAGCATTAGTTATTTTTGTAAAATGGGTGAGCATATCATCAATGCTCTCATTATCAAACATATAAAAATTCTCATATTGAGAACGTAGCAAGTCAACCTTAGCTCTTTTGACTTGTGACGTTCCCTCATGAGTCACAATAAGAATGTTCCAAACCTCAAATGCGGATTTACAATTAATTATGCGTGCAAGGTCATCCTCATTTAATGCTTGGGTCAATGCATATTGTGCCCTAGCATTAGCCTCATAGTCTTTGGAAGTATCCTCGGACCATGTTCTCTCATCGGTTGTAGGTTCTATGAAATCTTTGGTTATGGCCCTAGCTACCCTAACACCTAAGGATTTCAAAAATAAGTTCATCTTGACTTTCCAAATGGGAAAGTTCAAGCCATCAAATTTGGGTGGGGATTTAATGCTAGAGAAGTCCATGGATGCCATGAATGCACAAGCAAATATAAATGCAACAAAAATGTCTATAGCCAAATATGGATCTCCCTAAGGTGGTTAGACCTAAGTTGTAGGGTTAGGCTCTGATACCAATTGAAATCACCTAGAGGGGGGGTGAATAGGTGATGGCTATATGAATTATGGCAATAATGCGGAATTTAAAATTTAACACACAAATAGCACAAATATAGACTTGCAATAAATAGAACAATAAAGGTGCAAGAATTAAAAGGAGTAGAGTTGAGAGAAAATTCGAGCAAACGCAAACGCAAGGATGTGTTTCCGAGGTTCGAGCCACGCTCTACGTCCCCGCCTTCACACTTGAAGGATTTGCACTACTATCGTTGATCCCACGGATCGCCAATACAAGGACACACTTGTCCCTACACTTGTGATGCCGCAACACCACCCGAAGCTCACTAGCTCCCTTGAGGCCGATGCCTCTACAACTTCACTCAATAAGAAAGGTGATCACACTTGATCAAAATAGCTCACTTGCACAATCCTAGAACTAATGATATAGATGTAGAGCTTGGATTTGTGGTGTGCAAAAACTAGAGAGAAGGTAGAGGAATAGGCTATAAGTTGGGTGTTGGGAATTTAGGCTTTGAAAAATCTTTTGTAAAAGAAAGGAATTGAAATTCTTTGTAAAGCTCTTGTGAAATCTTTTGGAATTATTTTGCAATTGTTGTCTTATCAATATGAGGTGACCCTCTATTTATAGGGGTCAAAAACAGCCTCACAAAATCGTTGGTATCAAATCCCAAAAGAGAATTAGCCAGAAAAAATAGCTGTTGGAACTGTCAGAAAATCTGACAGTAGTCGGTCGACCGGGTCGGTCGACCGCCAACGGTCAAAAATCCGACCGTTGGGGCTCTGCGGTCGACCGGGTCGGTCGACCGAAAAATCCTGTGAACGCAAATGTGCCTCGGTCGACCGGGGCGGTCGACTGATATACACATGCTCAGTTTGTGCACATCGGTCGACCGGGCCGGTCGACCGGTTACTGTAAGTTCTGAAAAATCAGAACTTCCAGAACCAGAAATTGGGTTTTTGGTTTTAGGTCTTGGGTTAAATTTTTGGAACTTGTAAAAACATAGAGTATGAGCATATGTCATACTTCTATCATGTTAAAATAGTTTGATAAAAATCCTTTTGATAAAAACTTGTTTTTCCATAAAAATGTTTTTCCAAAACTATTGTCTTTCTAAAAAACTTATTTCCAAACATGTTCACTTTAAATCTAAGTTAGAAATGGAGATTGAAAATCTTTTTGAATCCATGAACCTAACTAAAAGGTGTGTGTGTGTGATAATCCCATAGCTCTACTTCTAATATCTAGCTTTGACAAAATATCTAAAATAAAAATAAAAATACAAATCTTGTTTTCTTCATAGTCTATGCTAGTTCTTTTTCTTCGTAGTCTTGACTCATTCTTTTCTTCAATATCTTATTCCCGAAGCTTCCTATTGTGCTTTAGCTTGGGAATGCAAATCTTGGGCGAACTCCAAACGTGTGAGTCTTTAAGTGGAGTCGTCAAAACCTGTTCTTGAACCTGAAATCCTTTTAAACAAAATTATTAAATACATAACTAAATATGTTTTGTTATCATCAAAATAACTGGGATAATGGCCTTTGGGCCAACATCTCTTTCTTCTTTCCATTTACTTGTGTTTTTCATTTGCTTTTACTTCCTTGTTGTACTGTAACTCATTTTCTCTTTGCTTCTTTCTTTTGTTGCTTCTTGTTGTAGTGTAATTCCCTTCCTCTCTACTTCTTTTGCTTTGTTGTTTCTTTTACTTTTATGTCTAACTAACTTTTTATTTGCATGGCTAATTAACTACTAACCCACTAATCTTTAACAACTTGCTTGTAAACCCAAATAAGTCAATAGTGTCAACTAAGCCTTGTGCAAATAAGAGCTATGATATCTTATGACGAGGGTTCTAACTCTAACTTACATTCAAGTATTCACTTTCTTATATTTCATGCTTAAAGGGTTTTTGATGATATATGGATTGCATACTTTACTTGTTTTTGTAAATTAGAGATTTCCTTTTAACTTTGCCGATACCATTACCGCACTTGTGTCTTCCCCTATTCTCGCCTTCAATTGGATCTTGGTAAGGGAATGTCCAAGTATTTGTCGTGTAAAGCTAAGTTAAAGGAAAGACATTCACTCGATTTCCACGTGAATAGTTCCTATGCATAAGGGTTATGCTTGCCTATGATCCATCGTGAGGCTATATCATCAAGAAGTTAGAGAATAGTGGGAGGAAGTTAGCCATGCGCCTTTACCATTAAGAAAAATCCACTTTTACAAACCAACAAACCAATTCAAAACTATTCTTCAAATAAACTTATTTCATTTTCCAATTCTTTATTTGAAACAAAGAACCTTCTCTTTTCTTGAACAAAGAAGCCGCATCAAGCTTCCATCGCTCTCTCTCCTTGTGGATACGACCCGTCGAGCCACTTTGCTACTAAGGAAGAATCGCAAAACAGTAATATCGACCCACATTCCTTCACTTATTTTTGTACTTGGCTTTTGCTGATCATCGAGCTTCACGTGTAAGACGCGGGCTCCAAGCTCTGTGTCTGAGTATTGAAGTGGTGCTGAGGTGCGGGCTTTGATTTTACGTCTTGGCATTGCAGTGGTGTTCAGTTACGGGCTTCGAGCCCTGTGTCTTGGCTCTGCACGAGTGGCTTTGATTAGCCTCACGTCTGAAGTATGGGCCCTGTTATCTAATAACTTGTCTTTAATAATTTTTAAACAGACTACACCTTGTAACAGATCTGAGGGACTACTTAGTGAGAAAGAGAAGTGCTAATCAAATCGCTTCTCTGTGCTATTGCGAGCAGCTCATCTCGGTGATGATCTCTGATTGTCACTGCAACTTTCAGATGACTAAAGCCTCAATTTTAGTCTATTGTCAAAGGTTTCAAACTCAAACTCTGCCAAGAGGCAACAATCTAGCAAGAAGAAGTCATTCTCTGATACTAAGTACTCGAAGATGAAGTTCAACATGGTGGGTCCAAGCACACCAAGTAAGTCAAAAAGGAAGCAACTGGCTCTTAGCTCTGAGGAATCGATGCGGAGTATTCCTCAGGTTTGAAAGAAATATTGATCGAGCCTGAAGGGATTTACAGACATACTCAAATCTGAACATGAGTAATAACCCCAATTGACTATAATAACCTGACTAAGGGGGTTAAATTGAACGATGAGTACTTTACCATAATAGAGTCCCATTCATCAAACTCTTACATGGAGAAAGAGGCCTTCACATATATGGCCAGCACTCCAGAAGAGGTAGCAAAAAATTTGAAGAACAAGTTCGATGCAACAGGCATAACACTAGATGCTTCAAACCCAATAAGAGTCTATCAACGATCTCAAAAAGACGATAACTCTTTTGCTTAAAAAGTCAAAAAAGAAAATGAAAAGTCCGAAGATTAAAGCTTCTTCCCGCAAAAGTAAGGGTAAAGAGAAGGAGGATGAAAACTTTATCTTCGAACACTCTGCTGGCAATAAGAACAACTTTTGATATGAAAATCCTGAGTCTTTTTCTTCTAAAAAATCAGAGAATTCAAAAGATAATCATGCCAAGAAGATGAGCAAGCTTGAGAAACGCCTGGAGGCTATCTCAAATCGAAGTAACCTTCAAGAAGTGGGGGTAGTCAGATCATACCCGGTCGAGTGGGTTCAGCTCCTTATCATCCCAGGTTCAAATCACTGAATCTACACGGCTTCGATGGCAGAGGCTCGTCGAACCAACATATATATTACTTAAAATCCCAAATAAGGAATGCAGTATCAAACCGTGCCATCATGGCTCGTTTATTCATCGGCACCCTCAAGTGGGTTGCCTTTGATTGGTTCATAAAGCTTCCTGTCGGCTCTATCAAGAAATAGGTCGATCTCGAGAAGCTTTTCCTCGCGCGATTCTTCGAAGACGATATTGAAGTATCTGTGCCAACTCTCCTTGCTAAAAAGCATAAGAAAGGAGAGTCAATCAAAGCGTTTGTGCAGAAATTCTGGAGTATGACGCTCCGATGTCCAAGTGGTATGACACAGTCTACACTGGTAGGGATTTGCCACCACAATCTGCAAACCACACTCCTAATTCAAATAGGTGTAACTCAAAATCACACCTAGAATGAACTAGTCTTACAAGGCGAATGAGCAGAAGACATACTTGCAAGAGTAAGCTAGGAAGATTACAAGAGCATGTAGCATAAAATCTGTTGGGCAACGAGGTGATCTAACTCTTACAACTGTCACGTTCAACAGTTACCTCTAAACAGTCTAAACCATTCAATCGATATAATGTCAAAGAGTATTTGTGTTTGTCATTCTCATTGAATAAAATCTCCCTGGAAGTACATCATGTACTACTCCAACAAAAAGTACTATCTCTAATCAAGTTAACATCACACCTATGATCAAATAAGTACTCACAGGGAACAGTAATTTCCCTGTCAATTCCCTACGGAGTATACTTCTTTAATCTCCAGAAGAATTTTAGAAGTTATCCGTGGAAAAACGATCCAAAGCCTCCGATGGCTAAGGATAGAGAAAAAAATTTGGTCATTAAGCCCAACGAAAATTTCTCAAAACTCATCATGCTGAGGGAAATAGTATGGCTAGCCCAACTCAAACGGTAGTTGATGAAGGCATACCAAATCTGTTAATAGCTGATAGTTTGCTAAAAAACCTACAGGACCTGATCCCAATTTTTCTTCTAAAATTCTCTACCAATTTTCTTCCATGAAATGGTAGGGCCACAAAAAGCTGTATTCGTTTTCCCAGCGAAATGATTACAGATCGAACCTGCCACATTAACATTATACCTCTGACAGTAAAACTTTCATATCCCCAGTGGATCAACCCCCACTTGTCGTTCTCTCCTACAGAATGGCAAGTCCACTCAAAGTATTGTCATGTTCAAAATCACTCCTCTAACAGTAAACAAACCCATGTCAAGTTAATATCACACCTCTGAAAGTCATTTCCAAATCCCTAACTGAGTCTGTCACATTAACACTACACCTTGACGGAGACTTCATCCCATCCCAACGGGTTCAAATCACACTTGTCATTCTCTCCAATAGAATGACAGGTCTATTTAAATTAGGTAAATTGTAATCTCTAGCGGAGCATTAATCATGTTAACATTATACCTCTGGCAATAAAACTCCAATGTATCTCTATGGATCAAATCCCACTTGTTATTCTCATTAATAGGATAGCAAGTCTACAAAAATTCGTTCAAATCATGAATTCAATTCCGATCAAATTAGCATCACACCTCTGACCAAATTTGCTCAAATTGCAATACAAATCCCAGTCAAGTTAACATCACACCTCTGACCAAACTTACTCAAATCGTAAGACTAAATCCCGGTCAAATTAACATCACACCTCTGACTAAACTTGCTCAAATAGCAAGACTATTCCGGTCAAATTAACATCATACCTTTAACCAAACTTGCTTTGCTTAAATTGTACATTCATTTTATTGTTAAGTTAAACACCATACCAATGATAATGATCTTCTCTCGATTTCTCCAGCGAATTTTCAAATGCTAAGTTAAACATCACACCTCTTGCATTCATTTCATTGTCAAGTTAACTCACACCTATGACAATGATCTTCTCTCAATTTTCTAAGTGAAACTGAGACTTTCAACGCTAAGTTAAACATTACACCTCTAGCATTCATTTCACCGTCAAGTTAATAATACACCTATGACAGCGATATTCTCAGTTTTTTCAATAAAAATGAGACCTTCTTTGTGCTAAATTAATATCACACCTCTAGCACACATCCTTATCAAGTTAACATCGCACCTCTAATAATTCAATTTGCTCAAACTCGCAAAATCAACCAATCATATTAACATTATACCTCTGACAGTAAAAATCTCCATGGATCGTCAATAAATCCGCTTGTCATTCTCTCCAATGGAATGACAGGTCCACTTATATTGTGTAGATCGCAAAATCAATCATGGTTATGTTAAAATCATAGCTCTAGCAGTAAACTTTCATTCCACTTATTCCCAACAGAGCTTTAGTCATGTTAACACTAAACCTCTGACAATAGACTCAGACATAATCCTTGGTGGATCAAACTCCAATTGTTATTCTCATCAATAGAATAATAAGTCCACAAAACTTGTTCAAATCACGAGTCGAGATCCCACTGTCAAGTTAACATTACACCTCTGATAGTAACCCTCTCAAATTTCCCAAGTAGAGTTATTTAATTTGACAAATTAATATCATACCTCTGACAATTAAAACTCCTTGCTTTACTGAGTCTCCTTTTCTAGTGAAAAAGAAAATAGACATGATTCAAGAAGCTTTGAGCATGACCTTCGCGTCTCAAGCACAGAGCCGCGTCTCAAACACCAAGCCAGAGCCGCGTCTCTACATCAAATGAAGATCGCGTCTTTTGGAGTCCAGACATCCGCGTCCAATGATAGACGAGTCTAACATGACATTCAAAAGAGCCGCATCCTCTCCCTTAAAATACAAGGGATATGTCTTTATTTTTGCAATCAGTTCAATAGTACACCAGCAAAGACAATCGACAACTCTATTAGTTCAACAATGAAAATACACCTAGAGGGAGGGTGAATAGCTGTATAGCTAATCTAATGACAAATGATGCAGAATTAAAAATAAATTAAACACACTTAGTGTAACCAAAAAGTGTAGCCGAATTCCCGGTGAAGGGCTCTGGACTAACTCCTCTAAATTCCTCTAAGTAAGAGTTGAGGTGCTATTTGAAACTCTCTTGGTTTAACACAAGTATGGGCACACACAAGCAATACAAAGCATATATGATATGAGCAATATGAATCAATGCAACATATAAGATAGTGAGAGTTAAGAGATAGTGGATCAAACGCAAACCCAAAGATATGTTTCGAGGTTCGAACACTTAACTCTACATCCCCGCCTTCACACAGAAGGATTTTCACTAATGTGTCCGCACAGGACTTCCCACATAGGGAACCTCCACTGAGGATTTGGGTAATAAAAATTTGGAGTTCACAACTCCTCTCTCAAACACCAACAATAACCTCTACAGAAGAGGCAAGGCACAATAACAATCACCTCGACACTTAGAGGGATGGGCACTTAGCCAAACAACAATCACTTCACACTAGAGGGATAAGGCACTAAGCCAAAATAACTCCTCAATCACCTTTACACTTAGAGGGATACCAACATAACCTCCTCAATCACCTCTACACAAGAGGGATAACAACAAACCCAAATAAAAGAAGGTTTAAAACTCTTGGTGGTCTCACTAAACTACAAACAAATTTTCTCACCAAAATAAGATCCTAATAGATAGGATAGATATGATAGCTTGTGTGTGAGAAAACAAGGTGTTTGAAAATCAAAACACAAAGAAAAATACTGGAGAAAAATGCTAGATAAAGATAGAAATGAAGATCAAACTCAATATCCTAAATACTCTATTTTTCTTTGAATTTTCCAACCCTTGAAAACAAATAAAGCATAAACCTTTAAGCCCAAAAACTCTTGAAAACTTGTTGTTAAAACACTTATGAAGAAGGAAAAATTTGCTCTTGAAATTCTTCATCAAAATAGCCCAAAGGGATGGGTATTTATAACCTATTCCAAAAAGTAGCCGTTGGGCCAAGGACAGCTGAAAGTTCTGATGTCGGTCGACCGCCCGGTCGATCGGCCAACGGTCAGATTTCTGACCATTGTGCCATCGGTCGACCACCCGATCGATCGAGGCCTGGATACAGAGAGCAGAGCTCTCTGCGGTCGAACGCTCGTCGACCGGGGCTAGATCCAGAGAGCAGAGCTCTCTGGCGGTAGACCGGGTCGGTCGACCGGCCCTCCAGCCTAAACGGCCGTGCACGCTTGTGCACATTGGTCGACCAGACCGGCCGACCGACTTCTGTCTCGGTCGACCGTCCGGTCGACCGGCAGAAGGTCAGATCACAAATTTTGGGGATTAAAAACTTGGTCTTTTTAACTTCAATTAAATCCCATAAAATCACATATATTCCGTAAAAATAAGTTCTTATAAGATCTTTGAAATACAAATATATGTAACTGAAATTTAACACATATTACAAGCTATTTGAATCATTTTTCTGATAAAGAAATTTGTCTTTTAAACAAAAATGGTATTTTCCAAAAATCAAACTTTGAAATGAAAAACCGTTTTCTCCAAAACTCATGTAAATACAAAAACATGATATTGAAATAAATTTGAAGCATATTGTATATGGATAGAATCTAATACACATGTAAATAATATATGTATGTTTTTGACATAAAATCCAAAATCGGATAAACCGAAAAATAAAACCAATAAACTTTAAACTTGTGTGTATATAAACTTGAGCATATCAATACTATCTACCTTTATACAAGATCTAAACAATCTAAACTAAACAAACCAAGGTTTCTTGTAGAACTCCTCCAAATCGACTCGATCTAAACGCGATCCAATGAGCTTGACTCCAACTGAGTGTTAGATGCGATTTTGACGCGCGAGCTTTTGAATCAACATGTGAAAGCTCTAAAACTCCTTTGTTAAAGCTAAACACCTACTAATATTTTGGTCAATCACTGAAACTATTTAAACAGAAGAGTATTAGTAAACTATAATTACATGAGTTAATCATCATCAAAACTAGAGTGATGGGCCTCTGGGCCAACAATTTCCCCCTTTTTAATGATAACAAAACTCATGGAGTTATATATGCATGGATTAAAGTTAAGCTTTATAGAAGCTCCCCCTTAAGTCATGCATAACACTAAATAATAAAGATATTCAATAACGTGCATAAACTAAACAACATATATATGCATAAATGAGGAAATAAACATAAATACTTCTCCCCTTTTTGCATAAACAAAACATATATACATAAACAAGTAAATATACATGCATATATAAAATTCTCAAAATTCTTCTCCCCTTTTTGTATAAAACAAGGAAATGAAATAAACATATATGCATTAAACAAGAATAAACATGCATATATAACACTCCAAAATTTCTCTCCCCCTTTTCGTCAAATCATCAACAAAGGGGCGAAAACAAATCAAACAATAAAGATATTTATGAAATATACATTCATGAAGAGGAGAGACGTAAAGTTAACTCTCCCTGCATACATGCATTATATGAAAAAGAGATGACTAAACCCTAATCACATAACGTGTAATATATAATGTATAAAAAGGAGATGTGAAGCTCCCTCTACACACGTGTAAGACATAGAGAGAAGAGGTCAAGCTTCTCAATATGAGATACGCTCAACATGAATCTATATATAGAGAAGATATTAAGCTTCCCTTACATATAAGCAATACATATCAAAACATTATGATACTAATTAAAAAATATACCAATTTATGATAAA
Organism: Agave tequilana; assembly: GCA_038442645.1. Classification (NCBI taxonomy): domain Eukaryota; kingdom Viridiplantae; phylum Streptophyta; class Magnoliopsida; order Asparagales; family Asparagaceae; genus Agave; species Agave tequilana. Next base: position 26,563 of record JAVJIF010006711.1, on the reverse strand, counting down.
GGTATATATCGAAACATTATGATACCAAGTTATGATACCAATTGAAAATAAACAAAGATACCAAAAGATACTAATTGAAAATATCTTGTAAATTTTTGATACCAATAGAAAATGAAACATAGTACATTTTTTATACCAATTGAGATATATATATATATATATATATATATATATATATATATATATATTGTAAATTTTGATATCAATTGAAAGTAAAAAACCAATTGAAAGTACAAACCAAATTTTTGGTTAAACATAACTCATTTTGTAATAAGGATATCAAATTGAGAATAATACCAAATTAAGATTATTGATACCAATATTGAAAATGTTAGCACATACCAAAACAAAGTATTTTTCATCATAAAGAATAGGAGTAAGATACCAATTGAAAATAAAACCGATTGAAAGATAAAACATGAATTTTTTCTCCCCCTTTGTGAAATACTAATAAAAACATTGCATAAGCTTGTATAAGATACCAATTGAAAAATAATTGACATTAAAGAGTAAATCAAGTTTAGCATAAACATAATTTGTGCTTTAAGATGTAAAGATATTGTAGCACAATCAAATCATACATATATGTATGAGAATGTAAATACCAATCGAAATTGATACTATTTGAAGTTTGAAGCATACATATATGAGAAAACACAAATATGAGTATACAAACTTAAAAATATCAATTGTGATACCAATAGAAAATATAATGAGGATCAAGTATATAACTCATATTACCTCCCTACTCATGCACATGTTAAAAAGATTTTCAATTTGAGCATACAAGGCATGATCGCCCATCCAGCCACTATTGAAGGGTTGAAGTTTTCAAAAATATGATTTGAATATAGTTGTAAATTGAAAACACTACCAAATGAAGAGTAAATAACTAGTTTAAGGTAATTTTTAAAAAACTAGTTAAGGATCTTCAAAACATTGAAACCAAGTCATCAAAACTAAATATACTTCAAGGTATATGTATGTTTAGTTAAAACTAAAAGTAAACATACATATCCCAAACACAAATGAGCCCATAATAGAATTTGTATGAAAATCAAGTGACTCAAGGGTATACATGTATATCTAAAATTTTAAATAAAATTAACATATACATGAAACTAAACACTTAAAAAAATGTTCAAAATAGGGAATACAAGTCAAAATGCACTAATCATCAAAACTAGGCTATACTAGTACATCTAATGGGTACAACTGAGCAATTAAGCACAAACATATAAAAATCAAATGTCGCTCATTAGTTGTACAAGTATCTACACAAATTTTAATGAAAACTATATCTTAAACATGTAATCAAAACATGAAGCCTAAATGAAAACATAAACTAATATGATCATTTTTTAAATGCACGTGTTTTAGAGTTATGATATACACAATAGTCAAATTATAGTGAGAACATAAAATGTGGATCCATATGAACATGGGTGCATCTCAATTACTATACATGTATGTCATAAGTCTAATTATCATAGCATTTAACATAATAATCATGAAAAATTAAAACATGCTAAAATCAATCAATGAAAGCATGTAAATTAAATGAAAGTTAGAGATAGTTACCAAAACCATTAGGGCTAATCTTTAGATCTCCAAATTATGGTGGTCCTCCCACCAAACTTTCTTGAAGGTGATGCATCCAAAGTAGTGTCCATCAAGCTTGAGCATCCACCATCAAGGCACCAAAACTCTCACGTGATGTGAGAGCCCACACCTACATCAAATACAATAGGAGTGGCTTTTGGTAACCATACCTTATTGGGTCCATAGGGTTTAGCACATTCCCTAACCCAAACAAACTTATTTGCAAAATTTGAAGTATTTAATCTATCATAATAAAATTTTACAAGGTGGCCCTTACGTCCACAATGTGTACAAGTGTACACATGAGCATACATGGTGTTATGTGGATAAATATGAGAAGCATGTGTATGCCGTGGTTTATGTGCATGCATAGGAGGAGCATGTTTCTTGTGAAACATGGATTCCAACGTGTGTGGTTCATGGCACATTCGCTCAAAGTGGAGCCCATACAATCAACACTCTTCTTTAACATAGTTATATCATTTTCAACTTTAGAAGAAAAGGTGGAGCAAGCAACATGATTGTTAATAGAAGATGAATCTATAGTAATATGACAAACATAGGAAGACAAATCATTTTTCAACGTTTTTTTTCTTTTGAAACCAATCTAGTTCTTTTGAAATAGAAATAATTTTATTTTTCAAAGAATCATTTTCTTTTAAAACAAAATCAAGTTTTGAAGATAGAACTTCGTTTTTCTTCAAAACACTGTCACAATCATTTTTATTTTTCAAAATTTTGTTCATTTAGAGAAGGGTCAAGTTGGGATTTTAATGAGTCCCTTTCAATTGAAATCTCATCTCTCTCTTGCAAAACAATATAAAGTTAAAAAGACAAAATCTTATTTTCTTCTTTTATTTAAAAAGTTTTCTTTTTCAAAAGTTATACTTTTTTAATAAGTTTACACACACAATAGATAGTTCTTCTATATAATCATCACTTGAAGAACTAGCACAATCATCTAGTTGAGTTTTCGAATGTACCTCAAAGGAGTCATTCCCTTGGACCATGTAGCAAGCTTGTTCGGATTCTTCTCCACTAGATTCCTCCCCTACAATGTTTGTCATTTATAGCGCGGGAGAGGTCAAAGTGTTCTACACTGTGAAAGCGAAATCACAATGAGAATCAAAAGATAAATGTTCTTTGCTAAGAGTGCATCTAAGTGTCTCTAGGGCTTATGCATTGGCCTCTATATGCTTGTTATTATCAAGATAGCATTTCTTCGTAGTAGCAAGTATACATGCATTACTAGGGTTTTAGGTACATACTCATCTTAAGCTTCCATACATCGATGTTAAAAATATCAAACATAGGAAGGGTCATGAAATTCATGAGTGTATAAACTATATGTGTGCAAATGTAACTATAGATTAGCTAGCCAAGATCTTACTCCTAGGTGGTTAAACCTAATATCAGGAGCGGAGGCTCTGATACCAATTGAAAATACACATAGAGGGGGGTGAATAGGTGTATGGCTAATCAATGACAAATGATATGGAATTAAAAATAAAATTGCAACACACTTGGTGTAACCAAAGAGTGTAGACGAATTCCCGGTGAAAGGTTCTGGACTAACTCCTCTTAATTCCTCTAAATAAGAGTTGAGGTGCTATTTGAAGCTCACTTGATTTAACACAAGTATGGGCACACACAGGCAATACCAAGCATATATGATATGAGCAATATGAATCAATGTAAGATATAAGAGAGAGAGAGAGAGAGAGAAAGAGTAAAGAGATAGTGGATCAAAAGCAAACACAAAGACATGTTTCGAGGTTCGAGCACCTAGCTCTACGTCCCCGCCTTCACACAGAGGGATTTCTACTAATGCGTCCACACAGGACTTCCCACACAAGGAACCTCCACTGAGAATTTAGGTAATACAAATTTGGAGTACACAACTCCTCTCTCAAACACCAACAACAACCTCTACATAAGAGGCAAGGCACAACAACAATCACCTCTACACTTAAAGGGATGGGCACTTAGCTAAACAACAATCACCTCACACTAGAGGGATAAGGCACTAAGTCAAAATAACTCCTTAATCACCTATACACTTAGAGGGATACCAACACAGCCTCCACAATCACCTCTACACAAGAGGGATAACAACAAACCTAAATAAAAGAAGGTTTATAACTCTTGGTGGTCTCACTAAACCACAAACAAATTTTCTCACTAAAATAAGATCCTAATAAATAGGATAGATATGATAACTAAGTGTGAGAAAACAAGGTGTTTGAAAATCAAAACACAAAGAAAAATACTTGAAAAAAATGCTAGATAAAGATAGAAATGAAGATCGAACTCAATATCCCAACTACTATATTTTTCTTTAAATTTTCCAACCCTTGAAAACAAATAAAGAATAAATATTTAAACCCAAAAACTCTTGAAAACATGTTGCTAAAACACTTAAGAAGATGAAAAATTTGCTCTTGAAATTCTTCATCAAAATAGCCCAAAGGGATGGGTATTTATAACCCATTCCAAAAACTAGCCATTGGGCCAAGGACAACAGAAAGTTCTGTTGTCGGTCGACCGGCCAACGGTCGAATTTTTGACTGTTGTGCCATCGGTCGATCGCCTGGTCGACCGAGGCCTGGGTATAGAGAGCAGAGCTCTCTGTTGGTCAACCGGGGCCAGATCCAGAGAGTAGAGCTCTCTGGCGGTCGAGCGGGTCGGTCGACTGGCCCTTCAGCCTAAACGGTCGTGCATGCTTGTGCACATCGGTCGATCGACTTATGTCTTCGTCGACCGTCCAGTCGACCGGCAGACGACCAGGTCACAAATTTTGGGATTAAAAACTTACTCTTTTTAACTTCAATTAAATCCCATAAAATCACATATATTCAAAAAAATAAATTCTTATTGTTGGCCCAAGGTTACAATTACCTGGTTTTTGAGTTTTGATGATTGCAAAATATATATAGTTATTTGTACTAATCATATTTTAGTGTTTTAAGTGTGTTTCAGGGTTCTAAGGATTCAAGATGTCTTCTTCCCTAAAGGAAGGTATTTCTAACTCATGATTGACTCAATTCGGGGTCAAGGATTCAAGCTATTTAACATTGCATATGGTGAAGCCTAAATTTTGAGGATCTTGTAGTCACCTAGAATCTTTGTAAGATTTAGTTTGTTAAAGAGTAAGGTTATGATAAGTTGGCTCAAGAACACACACACACTTTCACTTTTCAAAATACGGTTTTTGTTTTGGTTTGTTGGATTAGGTGCATGTCTTGATTGATATACATGTCTCAAAATATTTCATATTTTTACATCTAGTTTAAATCATGTATCTCATCCCTTATAGCATGCTACTTAATCATCAAACCATTTAAAAATATTTTAAAAATTCTTCAAAGTTCAAAAACATTTCCAAAATAATACTGTTTCAGGCGTAACGGTTGACCAGGCGTTCGACCGGATCTATTTCAGGCCAGATCAGTCGACCGGACCGGTCGACCGGACCATGTGGCTTTGGCGTGCACGTTTGTGCATGTCTGCCGGTCGACCGGACCGGTCGACCGACTGACAGACCCTTGCTCTCGGGTTTTGTCGGTCGACCGGGCCAGTCGACTGACAGAACAAACAATTCTTTTTGTTTAGCCTGCGATCGACCGACCGGTCGACCGAGTCCAACGGTTCTTTTGCTAGATAGACTACTGGTCGACCGGGCCGGTCGACCGATAGCCGCCAGCAGCCCCCAACGGCTAGTTTTTTGATTTTGATGGTTCTTTCAGCTATTTCTGATTTTCTTATGCCTGTTACCTGACCTATTACCTAGATTAAATGATGAAATGCCCTTATCTAATCCTATAAATAGATGTCATTGGTCCCTTGTTGAATTCAAGAAAAATCCCTATTGTTTTTAAGTTTCTAAAGAAAAGAAAAGTTTTCAAGCTCTCACTTTCTAAAGTGCTTTCTTGGTTAAAGTTTTTCAGTTGTTTTCAAGCTCCTTTTACTTCTTTACAGCTGAATTTTCTCACTTCACATCTTGAGCCAAAATCATCCCCACTCTATAAGAAGTTGTAAGAGAGAAGTTTGTAATCTTTTGATCACCTAGCTACTTGTATTTCCTTGTGTTGAAATCCCTCTTGTGTAGAGGTTGGATTGGTGGGAGTTGGGTACTCCGGTCTTGTGTAAATAAATTGTAATCCCCTTGGGTGTAAAGGTTCCGGTGTGAAAATTTCCTTTGCAGATTTAGTGGAAATCCTTCACGGTGGTGGAGGCGGGGATATAGAGCAGTAGCTCGAACCTCGAAACAAATTCCTTGTGTTTGCGATTGGTTTTCTTATTGCTTTTTCATTACTTTACATTTCTATCTTGTGATACCTCTTGCTTGCACTTCATTATTGCACCCATTTCATTTATTTGCATTTTTCGGTCTTTACTCATCTCAACAAGAAAGCAATTACGCGCCTCAACTCATAATCTAGAGAAATCAAAGAGGAGAAGTTCTAGAGCCCTTCATGGGGAATTCGGCTTCAATTTCTTGTTTTGAGTGACAGGTTGCATCATACATACATACATACTTGTTTTAAAAAGATCATTAGATTAGCATTAACACCTATTCACCCCCCTCTAGGTGTTTTTCAATTGGTATCAGAGCTTTGGTCTCTAGGCTCTTGGCTTAACAACCTTAAAGAGATCCTATATTGCTAATCACTCTATTCATTTTTCATCCTCATACACTTAGTAAAAATGGCCGAAGGAATTATGACCCCACCCAAGTTTGATGGCCTTAACTTTTCCATATGGAAGGTTAAGATGATCGTGTTTTTGCAATCCTTGGGAAGCCGGGTTGCAAAGGCGGTAACCAAACCTTTTAGTGCACCCCTTAGTGATGAGGACACTTGGTCCGATATTGCCACGAAAGAGTTTGATGCTAATGCTAGGGCACACTATGCTTTACTTCAAGCTCTTAATGATGATGATATTTCTAGAGTCACTCATTGCAAATCCGCTCATGAGATTTGGACTCACCTACTTGTCACTCATGAGGGAACTTCACAAGTAAAGAGGGCAAAAATCGACCTTCTTCGCTCCCAATATGAAAACTTTTCTATGCAAGAGAATGAAACAATAGATGATATGGTTACTAAGTTTACAAAGATTACTAATGGACTTTCTTCTTTAGGTGACGATATTGACAACGACCAAAAAGTGAGGAAGATCATCCGTGCACTCCCTCCATCTTGGAAAGTCAAAGCCACAACTTTGAAGGAGCTCAATGACAAGGAAGAAATGGAGCTTATCGGTCTCATTGGGAATATCAAGACCCATGAGATGGAAAGAAAAGCAAGAGAAGAGATGGCTCCTCCCAAGAAGAAAGCAATTGCCTTCAAGAGCTCTTCCACCTACTCCGACGAGGATGATGAAGAAGAGGATGATGAAGATCTTTCGCTTCTTGTAAAGAACGTTCGGAGAATGTACAATAATGCAAAGTTCTAAAATAGAAGGAGATGGCAAGGTAAAGAAGAGAAGAAAATCATTTGCTTCATTTGCCGGAAGCCGGGTCACATTATTACGGAATGTCTGAAAAACAAAGGCAAACCCTCCACCTCCAAGAAGCCATACAAAAAGAAAGCTTTAAAGGCTACTTGGGATTCGGAGAGTGAATCCGATGAGGAAGTCGACACCGCCAACATGTGCTTCATGGCAAATGAAAGCACAAGCAAGGTAACTCCTGATATATCCATTGATTGTGAACTATCTATAGATTAACTAGGAGAAGCTTTTGAAGAACTATCTCATAACGATGATTTTCTCAAAAAGAAATACTTGAAAATGAAAAAGGAAAATGAATCACTCAACCACAAAGTTTTCATTCTCACAAAAGAAAAAGATGAATTGTTTTCAACTTTCTCTTCTACTCAAATGGATTTTGATGACTATAAAATTTCTTGCAAAGGTAAATTTTCACAAATTGATGAAAACGAGATTTCCTTGCTAAAAAATAAAATTCATTCATTAGGAGTAGTTTTGAAGAAATGTGAATTTGATAAAACTAGACTAGAGGCTATGTTTCCTAAGAAACATGTCCCAAAGAAACATTCACATGCTACTCATACTTATGTTCATAAATCAGAACTTTTACATCATGCTAAGCACCCTAAACATGCGCACACTCCACACACTCATCATGCATTCATGTATGGTAAAGTTTGTGCATGCACATATGTGACCGTAAAGGTCATTTGGTTAAATTTTGCTATAATAGGATTAATGCATCACATAATCATGTTTGGGTTCGGAATAATAACATTCAAGGACCCAAGAAAGTTTGGGTACCAAAGTCAACAAATTTGTTAAATGATGTAGGTACATTCCAAAGCCCAATGACGTAAGGAGTGGTGATATCTTGATAGTGGTTGCTCAAGGCACATGACTTGGGATATCAACAACTTCGTAACCCTATCAGGATACCATGAAGGTGGCACCGTCACCTTCGGAGATGACGCCAAAGGAAAAATCATTGGTATTGGTAATGTTAAACTTGGTACATCTCCTTTAATAGAAAATGTTGTTTTAGTTTGATAACCTCAAGCATAATCTCTTGAGTGTTAGTCAACTTTGTGACAAAGATTTTAATGTTGTTTTTGATGACCTAGCATGTAGTGTTATTGATAGACAATCCAATACATGTATATTTTTCGGATTTCGTGAAAACAATGTATACATGATTGATATGCCTAAAATGCTATGCTATGCTACTTGTTTGAATTCCCTCGATGATGACTCTTGGTTGTGGCATAGGAGATTAGGCCACATTTCTTTTGACCATCTATCTAGATTAAACAACAAGGAAATGGTGAAAGGTATTCCTTACTTGAAATTTGAAAAGGACCGCATTTGCGATACGTGCCAACTTGGGAAACAAACCAAGTCCTCTTTCAAATCAATCAAGGATATCATGACATCACGACCTTTGGAGTTGATCCATATGAATTTGTTTGGTCCTACACAAACCAAAAGTCTAAGTGGGAATCGTTTTGCTTTTGTTTTAGTTGATGATTTCTCTCGTTTTACTTGGGTTTTCCTTTTAGAACATAAAAATCAAGCCTTTTCACATTTTCAAGCCTTTACGAAAAGAGTTGAAAAGAAAAAAGATTCTTCTATTTTAAGAATAAGAAGTGATAGAGGTGGTGAATACAATAACCAACCATTTACCACTTTTTGCGAAGAACATGAAATTAAGCATGAACTATCTTGTCCTAGAACTCCATAATAAAATGGAGTCGTTGTGAGAAAAAATCGTACATTACAAGAGATGGCTAGGACAATGATAAATGAGTATGGTCTCTCTCATTATCCATGGGCCGAGGCCGTTAACACTTCTTGCTACATATCAAATAGGGTTTTCTTATACAAAAACACTTCTAAAACATCTTTTGAGATTTACTATTCAAGAAAACCAAATGTTTCATACTTTAAAGTTTTTGGTTGTAAATGTTTTGTTTTGAATACTAAAGATAATTTAGAAAAATTTGATGCAAAATCATATGAAGCAATTTTTGGTTACTCAACAATAGTAAACCTTATAGAGTCTTCAGTAAGTCATCCTTGACTATTGGAGAATCTATACATGTAAAGTTTGAGGAATCTAATGTGTTTGTTAAGAATATTATAGAAATAGATTCCCTAAATGAAGACATGGAGAAAATTATTTTGAAGGACTCACTTACTCTTGAAGACATGTCAAAGGGTGATGAAGAAAATAAAGTTCAAGAAGTTGAAGTGGAGACAACTCAACCACTTCTAAAAGATTGGAAATTCAATCTACATCATCCCAAGGATCTTATTATAGGTGAAGTATCAAAAGGGGTAACTACTCGTTCTAAACTTCATAATCTTTGTGGGCACTATGCATTTATTTCTCATTTTGAACCAAAGAACATCCTCGAAGCCGAGGGCGACTCATATTGGTTGCTTGCCATGCAAGAGGAGCTTAATCAATTCGAGCACAACCAAGTTTGGCATCTTGTTCCTAGGCCCCACGATAGACCAACAATTGGTACTAAGTGAATCTTTAAGAACAAGTTGGATGAGTCGGGAAATATTGTTAGGAATAAAGTTAGGTTAGTGGCCCATGGTTACACTCAAGTCGAAGTTATCGATTTTGAGGAAACTTTTACACCCGTAGCACGGCTTGAAGCCATACGGATGACACTTGCATTTGCTTCATATAAAGATTTTAAACTTTTTCAAATAGATGTGAAAAGTGCTTTCTTAAATGGATTTATTGAAGAGGAGGTGTATGTTGAACAACCCCCCGGGTTTGTTGATCCTACACATCCAGATTTTGTTTTCAAACTAGACAAAACTCTTTATAGTTTAAAACAAGCCCCTAGGTATGAAAAACTTTCTTCATTTCTTATTTCTAATGATTTTAATAAAGGAAAAATAGATACTACTTTGTTTACCAAACATGTTAAAAATGATATACTTATAGTTCAAATATATGTTGATGATATCATATTTGGTTCTACTAATGAAAATCTTTGCAAAGCTTTTGAATCATGCATGAAGGAGGAATTTGAGATGTCTATGATGGGCGAGCTTAACTACTTCCTTGGTCTCCAAATCAAGCAAAGAAATGATGGGATTTTCATCAATCAAGCCAAGTATACGAAAGAACTTATCAAGAAATTTGGGCTTGAAGGGGCTAAGACAAGCAAAACTCCCATGGCTACCACCACAAAGCTTGGCAAGGATGAACAAGGTACAAATGTAGAAATTAAACTCTATCGTAGTATGATTGGTAGCTTGTTGTATTTAACGGCTAGTAGGCCGGACATTATGTTTTGTGTATGTCTTTGTGCTCGATTTCAATCGTGTCCTAAAGAGTCCCATTTGATTGTGGTAAAATGCATTATTAGATACTTTAAGGGCACAATTGAAATGGGTTTGTGGTATCCAAAGACTGGACAATTTTCAATGACGAGTTTTTTGGATGCCGACTATGCGGGTTGTAGAGTGGATAGGAAGAGTACAAGTAGAACATGTCAATTTCTCGGTAATTGTCTTATTTCATGGTCTTCCAAGAAACAAAATTCGGTAGCCCTCTCAACCGCCGAGGCGGAGTATGTTGGGCGGGGGTTTGTTGTGCACAAGTCCTTTGGATGAAACATACACTCATTGACTATGATTTGCATTATGATCATATTAAAATATTTTGTGATAATACTTGTACTATTCGTATGACTAAAAAAGCAAATCAATATAGTAAGACTAAGCACATTAACATTCGGTATCACTTTCTTAGAGATCATTATGAGAAGGGTGATATTGACATTGATTACGTTTCTATCGATTTTCAACTTGCCGATATATTTACAAAACCATTAGACTATACTAGATTTTCTTTTATTTGTGGTAAATTGAATGTTTGTATTATGGAATCATGAAAAAAGAATTTTAACAATGTTTACCCTTTTTGATGTATGACAAAAAGGGGGAGAAAAAGTTAGTTTATTATTTTGAGTTTTGAGTTATGTATTTTGAGTTTTGAGTTTTGTATTTTGAGTTATTGTTTGTTGAGCTATATGTTTTGAATTCTCATGTCTTTCTTATGCCAAGTTCTTGTTTCTACTTTTCATTCATCTATATAGCCATAGCATGATTTGAGGGGGAGCCTCCAATCTCCTTTCCCATGTTTTTAAAAATAACTCATATGTTTTGTCATCATCAAAAGGGGGAGATTGTTGGCCCAAGGTTACAATCACCCGGTTTTTGAGTTTTGATGATTCCAAAACATATATAGTTATTTGTACTAATCATATTTTAGTGTTTTAAGTGTGTTTCAGGGTTCTAAGAATTCAAGATGTCTTCTTCCCTAAAGGAAGGTATTTTTGACTCAAGATTGAATCAATTTGGGATCAAGGATTCAAGCTATTCAACATTGCATATGGTGAAGCCTAAATTTTGAAGATCTTGTAGTCATCTAGAACCTTTGTAAGATTTAGTTTGTTAAAGAGTAAGGTTATGATAAGTTGGCTCAAGAAAACACACACACTTTCACTTTTCAAAATACGGTTTTTGTTTTGATTAGTTGGATTAGGTGCATATCTTGATTGATATACATGTCTCAAAATATTTCATATTTTTACATCTAGTTTAAATCATGTATCTCATCCCTTATAGCATGCTACTTAATCATCAAACCATTTAAAAATATTTTAAAAATTCTTCAAAGTTCAAAATATTTTCAAAATAATACTGTTTCAGGCCTAACGGTCGACCGGGCGGTCGAGTGGATCTATTTCAGGCCAGATCGGCCGACCGGACCGGTCGACCGGGGCCCATGTGACTTTGGCGTGCACGTTTGTGCATGTGTGCCGGTCGACCGACTGACAGACCCTTGCTCTCGGGTTTGTCGGTCGACCGGGCCAGTCGACCGACAAAACAGACAATTCTTTTTGTTTAGCCTGCGGTCGATCGAGTTCAACGGCTCTTTTGCCAGATAGACTGCTGGTCAACCGGCCGGTTGACCGACAACCGCCAGCAGCCCCCTACGGCTAGTTTCTTGAAATCTGTTTTCTGATTTTGATTTTGATGGTTCTTTAAGCTATTTCTGATTTTCTTGTGCCTATTATCTGACCTATTAACCTAGATTAAATGATGAAATGCCCTTATCTAATCCCTATAAATAGATGTCATTGGTCCCTTGTTGAATTCAAGAAAATCCTTATTGTTTTTAAGTTTCTAAAGAAAAGAAAAGTTTTCAAGCTCTCACTTTCTAAAGAGCTTTCATAGTTAAAGTTTTTCAGTTGTTTTCAAGCTCCTTTACTTCTTTACAACTGAATTTTCTCACTTCACTTCTTAAGCCAAAAATCATCCCCACTCTATAAAAAGTTGTAGGAGAGAAGTTTGTGATCTTTTGATCACCTAGCTACTTGTATTTCCTTGTGTTGAGATCCCTCTTGTGTAGAGGTTGGATTAGCGGGAGTTGGGTACTCCGGTCTTGTGTAGACCGATTGTAATCCCCTTGGGTGTAAAGGTTCCGGTGTGAAAATTTCCTTTGCGGATTTAGTAGAAATCCTTCATGGTGGTGGAGGCGGGAACGTAGAGCAGTGGCTCGAATCTCGAAACAAATTTCTTGTGTTTGCGATTGGTTTCCTTATTGCTTTTTCATTACTTGACATTTCTATCGTGTGATACCTCTTGCTTGCACTTCATTATTGCACCCATTTTTTACTTGCATTTTTCGGTCTTTACTCATCTCAACAAGAAAGCAATTATGTGCCTCAACTCATAATCTAGAGGAATCAAAGAGGAGAAGTTCTAGAGCCCTTCACGGGGATTGTGCTTCAATTTCTTGTTTTGAGTGACCAGTTGCATCATACATACATACTTGTTTTAAAAAGATCATTAGATTAGCATTAACACCTATTTACCCCCCTATAAGATCTTTGAAATACAAATGTGTGACAAAAATTCAACACATATTATAAACTATTTGAACCATTTTTGTGATAAAGAAATTTGGCTTTTAAACAAAAATGGTATTTTCCAAAAATCAAACTTTGAAATGGAAAACCTTTTTCTCTAAAACTCTTGTAAATACAAAAACATGATATTGAAATAAATTTGAAACATATTGTATATGGATAGAATCCAATACACATGTAAATAATATATCTATATTTTTGACATGAAACCCAAAACCGGATAAACCAATAAACTTTAAACTTTTGTGTGTGTGTGTGTGTGAACTTGAGCATATCAATACTATCTACCTTTACACAAGATCTAAACAATCTAAACTAAACAAACCAAGGTCTTCTTGTTGAACTCCTTCTCCAAGTCGACTCGATCTAAACGCGATCCAATGAGCTTGACTCCAATCGAGTGCTAGATGCGATCTTGACGCGCGAGCTCTTGAATCAACATTTGAAAGCTTCAAAATTCTTTTGTTGAAGCTAACACCTACTAATATCTTGGTCAATCACTGAAACTATTTAAGCATAAGATTATTAGTAAACTATAACTACATGAGTTAATCATCCTCAAAACTAGAGTGATAGGCTCTAGGCCAACAAATAGTACACCGATAACCAAATCAAAACTCAAATAAGTTCTTAATTGTGTATCTAGATTCTTTCAACGATCTTCCCTAGAGGCTTCAAGTAATTCAACAGTACACTTACGAAGACCAAATCTAGACAAGATCTAGCTTAAGACATCTCAAAAGGTTTTTAGTCCAATCATGGGAGTCCAAATCAACATGAAGTTCAAAGTATTCAGAAATCCATCCCAGTCAACTGCGAAATTTTGAAAACTTTAGAGGGTTTCTGTAGATTATCTAAAAATTACTAAGTACAAAGCCTCAGACGCAGGCCTCAAACCAAGCATGAGGGTCGCATTTCAACCCAAATGCGGACCTCGCGTTCTTTGTCAAATTCAGAGGTTGCGTTCCAACCTCAGACGCAGGCCTCTGCCTGCCCAGCGTTTTGACTCATACGCGGACCTCAGTCTGTCCAGTGTCCTACTGCAAAAGCGGATCTCAACTAGAGTCGCATTCCAACCTCAAACACCGACATCATCAACAACACGACGCGAGGATCACGTTCTGTGCCAAACGCAATAGTCGTGCTGCTCTTCAATTCGTGGACCCCAGGATCGCGTTTCAACATCAAAATGTAAGCCTGTGTAGCTTCGCGTTTCAACTTCAATACAAGCATGTGAGCTCTGCATTCCAACACAGAGGTGAGTCTATGAGCTCTGCATCTCAATATCAGAGCGATGTCCGCGTCCAACGCAAGACCCGCGTTTCTACTGTAACTGACAGCCACGAACTTGGTCAGTTTGCACCCCATTTTTTCTCCACATAACGGGAAATAACTTCACATTATAGAGAGATTTAAGGGGTCGGTTACACCCCTCCCATTTCGGAGAGATTTAAGGGGTTGATTATACCCCAGAATTCTCTATAAATAGCTACGAATAGTTAGGGGGAAATGGGGGAGTTCTAGGGGAGGAACCTAAAAAGTCATAAGTTAGAGGAGGAGAATTTCTAAAAGGCACACTTGATGCTTGAAGTTGGATAATTACAGAAGGCTGAAAGCTAAGCCAAAGGCGGCTGAACACACATTGTGTTGAAGGAGAAAACTCTATAAACTTGCTGAGTTCAAATTGAGTTTCAAATCTCTTTGAGATTTTAGCTACTGATTAAGGTTTCATACCTGACCAGTGCGCTTCCAATGAGAGCAAGAAGATCCGAAGATCAAGCTTCCAGTTTGACTCGTTAACAGAGAAAAAGAATCACTCTTCACTGCTACACGAAGAACCTAGTTTTAAAACGAAGTGGAGAAGCATTTCTTCTCCCCTCTTTTGTAATCGGAATCGTTTAGTTGTAACTTTTCAGCGACTCAAAGAAACTTTACATCGGCTCACTTTTCCGACCAAACAACATGGAATAAGATTCAAGCTGCATATGATGGCGATGCGATTATGTTGAAATAACAGAAATAAAAAGAGGAGAAAAGGAATTTTACTTGGGTCAGGAATGCCAAGTGAACCATCAAAGCTTTCATTGTTGGGGATCTCTGGTTCATTGTCAGGTTATAAATCTTTATATTACACAAATCTAGAACATAATCAAGAACGAATTCCTTTGTAGTCAACATGAGAATATAAACAACAATAAAACTTGCCTTGATTTATGAAAAAGTAAGGAAAAAAAACTTATCAACTATCCAAAAGTTTTGTAGATATCATATGACCAGTATATAACATAGAACTTGTGGACACACATGTACACATTTCTCACAACATAAGTCTCATTTCTTCTGCACGCAAATTTCTCACGACATAAGCTTCATTTCTTCTATTCTTGCACGCGCGCACACGCGCTTTTCATTTCAGTTCTTCTACACACATTTCTCACGACATGAGGTTACTTTCTTCTGTTTTTGAAACTATTTATTCTTGATGCATGGTTATAAGAGGGTGATGCTTGGTTGATAATTATTAAAAATTCATGAGAGGTACACTCCTCACCCCCTCAAGTGTTTCTCATAATGATTTACAGTTTAGTATTTGAGCAAGGTGCTTTTTATTTAGGTCTAACTACCTAGAGTTAAAGATTCACGATAGCCTATTTTAACTATATTGTAGGATACAGCTGTTGCTCCTCAATATTTGCATGGTTTTTCATGTGATCAATAGAGTGTTAGAATGAAAATTTTCCAAAGAAGTATATTAGTTTTAACTTTGAAACATAATAAAATTTATGTATAAATTTTGTTTTAAACCGAAATTGAAATGAAATTTTTTTGAAAAGGGACAAAGTCTTTTGAGAAACATTGTTCAGAATAGTTTTCTTTCTACTCTTTATATAAACTTTTCTAACAAGTTACCTTCTTTGTGGTAATGCTTATTAACTTTGGCAAATCATTTATGAAATATAAGAAGAGAAGAATGTGATGTGACACGACAATTATGATAGCAATTATTGAGCCTAACAATCGGGTTACGACAATAATTGTTTTGCACGCCCAAGACTGTGATCGATATTGCGAAACAAGGCAATACATGATACTTGCAAAAGAAAACTATTATAGAGCAAATTAGCAATACTAAGACAAAAGAGTACAAAAAAATATGAGGATTGAATGTGGTTCGACCCAAACTTGGCCAACGTCTACGGTGAGAGAACTTGAGAGGCTTTTACTAATAAACATGGTACAAGAGATCTACTTTCTTCTTGATCCCATAAGAGTATTCATCTTTCCCTTGAATCTCATAAGATTATAAGGGTATATTTTCTTTTTATGCACAGTCATCTTCCTTTTTCTTTCTGGGCTTCTTCTGATTTTTCTTGTGTTATAATCTACTGGATTACAAACTTTATTTATAGAATTTTACAATAGAACTCTTACTCAGACTATGAGATGATCTTGATCGTTGGATACTTAAAGAACTTGATCATTCCTTATAAGAGTTTATCTCCTTGATCTATAAGAATTATAGATTCTATAAACTTTAGATATAAATCTTCATTAAATAGAATCAGAATCTTATTCGAACTCCACCAGAAAAAGAAACTCACACCGCCTCTGCTCGCGCTTCAGAATTATATACTGGTTGACTAGTCTTCAGATCAGTCGACTGGTCCTCAGACTAGTCGACTTATAAGATCTATAAATCGACAAGCTAAAAACACTTCTTTCTCTGCATCTGCCCAGTCAGCTGGCATGAGCATTAGTCAACTAATCTGACTCAACTGGATTTGTTTCTTCTGCTTCAAGCCTTCGTCTTCTCCAATTTGAATGAATTTTCTTGGATCATCTCTTCTTGAAAATAACAAAAAATCTCAACAATCTCCACATTGACTTGTTTTTCAAGTCTTTAACAAAACATCTTGAAAATTTAAGAATATTACCTTGATTCTTTTCTTTGTACCCATACTGTGAAGCGTAATATCTTGCCCCCTCACCGAGGACTTTCGCTGAATTACCGTCAAGCCTTGAGTGTACTCGGGTCTTACCCGAATGCGCCCTTTCTCTTTTCTGCAAAACTTTGATTTGATTCATGTTCCGTCGCAATCTTCCTTAAGGCTTTACCTCGCGATGAGCTCCCTTCTAAGCTTATCCTTGAAAGTCCACCTCGAGCTGAGTTTTCTTCATTCGACTTGTATATACCTCTACACTTATCTCCTTTCAGGATTACCCGTTTTTGGCTAACGTGATGACGCCTTATTGCATTTGGATCCGACATCCTTCTTTATCAAATCTCCTTTTGATATTAGATTGTACCGTGCCTCTAGGGCATATTGGACCACCTCAAGAGCATGCATCATCCCAACTCTGAATGTAATATTTATTATTCTAGTGTTGATGATCTCACAAGTCGAGCCATCCGCTACTTTGACAGCCACTTCCTCATTTACAATCAAGGAGTTAAACATCTCTTTATGAGAACAAACATGAACCGCACTGTCAGAATCCAATATTCTGCCTTTACTATGAGAAGTGTTACCTTCAACGTAAGAAACCATTATCACTTTAGTATTAATACTGCTTATTGTTACATCTGCCTTCGCAATTTGCTCCTTCTTAAACCACTCTTGCTTATTCTTGCAGTCTTTCTTTCAGTGATCTTTCTGTTGACAAAAGTGACAATCCTTTGACGAGCCAGGATTTTTCTGTCCTCCTTTCCCCTTCCTTCCCCGTGGCCATCAAACATGATCCTTCCTGCTCAAATTGATTTGGCAATTTTTTATCTCATTAGTTAAGAGAGGTTACGTGACCTCGTTAAAGATGTGAGTTTCCTTACCTAGAGCGTGGTGGTTACGATGTGATCATATGACTCTAGAAGTGAACTGAGAAATATCAATGCCTTGTCCTTCTCATCGATATTGACATTAACCGCCAGTAGCTCACTGATGACCTTATTTAAGAAGTTCAGATGCTCCAACACAGTTGTCCTTCTGTGATGTGCAGCCCATATAGTTGTTTCATGTATAGTTTGTGGAGATGCTTTTTATCATATACAATGTTTCTAACTTTGACCACAAATCCGTAGTCGTTTCTTCATCTATCACGTTGTACATGACCTCATCTGCGAGACATAATTGGATTGTGCTTGCTGCTTTTAGATCTATCTCCTCCCAATCCTCATCTGACATGCCTACAAGTTTTGCTAACTTTTCCTGCGAGGTCTTGTATAGATCCAGTTGCACCAATAATGTCTTCACCCTCTTTTGCCATATATCGAAGTTTTCTTTGTTATTGAATTTCTCAACCTCGAACTTATAGAAATTTTAATTTTTGACATATCGCCTAATCATTAACCTTATCTCTGACATCAAGTGTTATGAAATGACAGTTATCATGCGAATTGTTTGACTAACAATCGAGTTATGACAATAACTATTGTGCACGCTCAAGAACGTGATCGATGCTGTGACCATGGCAATATGTGATACTTACAAAAGAAAACTATTATAAAGCAAACAAGTAATACCCAAAAAATTAGTAAAAAAGAAATCGAGAATTTAACGTGGTTCAGCCCAATTTTGCCTACGTCTACGGAGAGAGAACTTGAGAGAGTTTTTATTAATAAACTTGGTTAAGAGATCTAACCTTTCTCTTAATTCTTACAAGAGTATTCACCTTCTCTTTGAATCCCATAAGATTATAAGAGTATACCTTCTCGTTGTCCACTCTCTTTCTTGGCTTTCTCTCATTTATTTGTGTTACAATCTACTGGGTTACAATATTTATTTATAGGATTTTACAATACTATTTCAATTTGGATTATGAGATGATCTTGGTCGCTTGATGCTTGAAGAATTTGATCGCTCCTTGTAGGAGTTGATCTCCTTAATCTAGAAAAATTCTACCCCTTAAACTTTAGAAACAAATCTCAATGAATAGAATCGGATAATTCTATTTGAACCTCATCAGAAAAGGAAACTTGCACTGTCTCTGTTCACGCTTCAGAACAGTAGAATGGTTGACTAGTCCTTCTGATTAGTCGACTTATAAGAGCTATAAGTCGACTAACTGTAAACACTTCCTTCTATGTATGTGTCCAGTCGACTGACATGAGCATTAGTCGACTTTATAGTCGACTAATCTGACTCTACTGGTTTTACTTCTTCTGCTTCAAATTTCGTCTTCTCCAATTTGATTGGATCTTATTGGACTATCATCTCTTCTTGAAAACAAAGCAAAATCCTAACAGAATGCAAATCACATTGAGGCAATAAGTAAGGTCAAAGCTTCAAAAAACACAATTATTAGGTAGTCACTTAAACCCATCTCGTATCCTGTTTAGATTAGTAAGCATACTCAAACCTGTTGGTCTGGGGACTCAGGTAGGACATGTTTGACATATTATGTGGAGCTAGTTTCACACTAGTTGTTTGTTCAAGGGAAGAAATGTATGGAATTGGGAGTCTTTAGATTTTTAGTATCTTCTTTGTGAGAAGACTAGAGATTTCTCTGGTGGGTTTGTCTGAAAATTCGAGTGAAAACTCTTATATCTATCTCTCTTCTTTTCTGTTTTCAGATCCTTGTTGTCTTCCGCGGACACAGGTTAATCTCGACCTACGCACGTTAAATTTTGTGTAACTTGTTTTTTTTTTTTTTTTGAATTTTGTAATTACTTGTTGATTCTCATTCTCTATTTTATTTATTGATTTGATGAATTTGAAACCCCATGTAACTGCAACATCAAATGTACATTAAAACAAAGTATACTTCTGACCCTCAGTATATATATAAAATAAGTGATTTTTCTAAGTTAAAGGAATTATTTGTGATAATCAAAAATTTTGTGCTAAATGTTATTTTCTTCATCTTTCATTGTTCTTTTTTATTTGGCATTGATAGATTTATGATTGAGATTAATGATTTTATTTCAAAGAATAAAGTTTTGATTCGCATGTTTCTTTTGAGAAAAAGATTTATGTAGAATGTTAAAACAACGGGATATCATATTATCTTTTCTAACATGTACTAAATTTAATAATGTTTCATCAGTGGATTTATCTTTCATTAATTAATTTCTCATGATCATAATAACCAATATTGATAAATTATGAAAGAGAAATATGAGCTAATTGCTAAGCATGATTCCTAAAAGAGTTTATTTGATATAGGCAAAAGTACATTCCAAAAAGAATTTATGAAAGAGAAATATGAGTTAATTGCTAAGCATAAATGTTTTTTTGTTTTGAAGGAAAAAAACCGTGAGGCAAAGAAGACCCCCCCGACATTCTATTAATAATTATTACGAAATATCTCAAAAAGAAGACTACAATAATATAGAACATACACATTATAGCTTTTCACAAAAAAAGAAAAATACAACATAGGTTAACTGAAGATTCCGGCGCCATGACCATGGCTCCCCCGCGAGCAGAATCCGCAAAGTCCAGTGTTACACAGCTTGTTGTAGACCTCCACTAGCAAGCTCCTTCCTTCTCACTCACTCTCGCCCCACATCAAATAAAAAACTCACGTAGATACGTGTTCGCGATTCGAAATTCATGAAAAACTCCATCGTTGTTGAATCACGTACAAGTTATAAAACTTAAACTTACTAAAATCTTTTTGGCAAAGTGTGTAGTGGCAAGTATAGGATCGAATCCACAGAGACTTGTTCTTAAAATTTAGTTATTAAAAATCTCACTTTTATCTTATTCTAGTTGAGAAATCCTTGGATGAAGATTGAAATTTGTTTTTTTAAAAAATAAATAAATAAATAAAGATCTTGAAGAAGAAAGCAAAAGAAAAATAAAAATATGAAGAAAGCAAAAGAAGAAAGAAATACTAACCTTTTTGCGAAGATTTGAATACCCAAAATAAGAAAAAAAAAAAGAAATAAAAGATTGGTACAAAGGGAAGAGTAAGATGAACCAGTGAACTTATTTCTTATCGTCGCCCTGTTGTCTCTCTCCTCCAAGCGATGCTGAAAACAAAAGAAGTTAATAAAAGAAAAGAGATGACTTCATGGAATCAAATATGAAAGAAAAGAATATCAAAAAAATAAGAGAAATTAAAGAAAAACTTAGACTGATGCCGCAAGATCGTGAAGAAGAATTCTGAATTTTATTCCATAAGCATCAAATACAAAGCTCTTGATCTCTTCAATCTCGCATTACAATGCTCAAAACTTTCTTTTTCTAGCTTTTGAGCCCTCTGGTGTCCTCTCATCTATGAATGAATATAGGTATTTATAGGAAAAATAATGATAAGGGAGAGTGTAGGGAGATAGGAAGAGTTGGCTATTTTTGAATTTCAATCTTCCCCTTGTCTCCAAACTGGATTTATCCAGAATTCTGTTCTGCAGCTTGATGGAGTGCTGATTACTGAATATTGCTTAACAAATGATAGAATTTGAAACAGTGATCAACATAAGAATTGTAGCTCTTTAGATCTTCTTTCTGGATCATCTTAAATCATCAGATTTGGGATTCAGTAGCGAAAGTTATAATTCAAATAGTAAAATATATCCAGTCAGAATCTGAGTCAAACTTGCTTCATCCCATCCGTTGATCTTCTCTGTATATGATATTATCCTCGGTTGATCTTTAGCTAACCAAATAGATTTATAAAAATCTGAATTTTACCGGTTTCCATTTGGTGTTATCTTTCTGATTTGCTCTGATCTTCAGCTGAATATTTTCACCAATCCTTGATTTGTTCTAACTAGTTCTGGGATCATCCTCAGCTAACCAATAGATCCAGTTAATTTGATTTTAACTGGTATTTATTTGGTTTAATCCTCTTTCTCTTCATTATTATCTTCCACAAAATAGATATTTAAGACAAGAAAATTAGCAGATTTATTACACGAAAAATGTAGGAGTGTAATGAAAAGAATGCAAAATATGTGTACGATCACACCTCCACACCTATCTTTTGTTCGTCCTCGAGCAAAACAAAACTAACCTAAGATTTTATTGGACCACTTTCGCAGGTCACGCGATTGCAGTTAGCACGTGAAACAAGCCTTTAAACCTCTAGGTTACCCCTAGAGGAGGAGTTGTAGTCTCCTGGGGATTTTCAGTAGATTACACCCACAAAATCCATAAAGAAATGAAATAATTTGTTAGTATTTTTGAAAATAAATTTTGAAAAGAAGAGAAACTATTTGAAGTATTTTTACAAGTATTAAGCAACTTGTAAGTTATAAGAGTATCGAACTATTTCCCTAGATTTAGCCTCTATTCAAATATTTGTTATCAATTAAGGTTAGGAATAAAATTGTATTCTCATCTAGTCTATTATTTTATCCTAAGTCATATGCATCTTATGACCGTAAATATTTTGACTAAGGGTTCTTCAACTCTAACTCTTATGCCTTATTTGTATTATTTTTATATATAAGGGTGGTAATATTCCTTAGCTTTCTTAGGCTTTATAATTTGCTCATGTAACGAGCCTTAGTCGGTGACTCCCAAGCCGGACGGTTTTAGGCACCGGGTGAGAAAATACCCCAAGGACTTAGGACTCAAGCAAATAAGGCCACAAAACTAAGGATTTATTTGTGATATGAACCACTTTTAGGAGTGAATAATCATGCTTTATGAGGCACAAAAATCCAGCTTAATCAGAGGATTCTTATATATATATTATATATTTTTCTTCTTTTCTTTTCTTTTTTTTTTTTTGAAGGCATAAGAATCTTTGTTTTTGAACCCTAAGTATGTATGTATATAAAAGATGCATATTTTATCAAGGTAAAAATGAAGACTGGATTACTTTTTCAATTTTTTCTTCCTATCTCTAGAAATTAAACAAATATTATTATTTCAACCAAGTATAAGAAATCCTAATTATGGTTCTCTTATTCCTTAAAATTAACTTAATTTCTTACAAAAATAAGTCAAAGTATTATTTTTCTTTTCAAAAAGTTTTTTTTGGTAACAAAGAAAATTTTTTATATATATTTTTATTTTTTTAATCTATTTTATTATTTTTTCTTTTTGGAAAACCTATGTTAACCCTTCCCCACACTTATCTCATGCATTGTCCTCAATGTATGAATTAATGCATAACATGCTACAAATGTAAGAATGTGAAGGGTAGGTAGTACCTGATGAGGACGAGTGGATGTCATTCATCATTGTCCAATTAAGAGAAAAAATATAAAAACTATAATACATAAATAGATCCCTAATATATATAGAGATCAATCCTGATAAACAGGATCTTCCAGAAGGATTTCCTCCACTTTAGGGCTCAGATACTCACGGTATGGTTTTAAACGATGGCCATTTACTTGAAAAGTGGTACCATCCGTGGTATTGTGGACCTCAACTGCACCATGTGAGTGTACCTTATGAACAATGTATGGACCGTCCAATGAGATTTTAGTTTTCCCGAAAAGAGATGTAGACGGGAAATTGTACAGCAAGACTTTTTGCCCTGGTTGAAATTCCTCCGAGTTATGATCCTATCATGCATAATATTCATACGATCCTTGTTCTGTTTTGAACAATCATATGCATCATTATCTCTTATCTCTTCAAGCTCATCTAGTTGAAGTTTTCTAGACTCTCCTGCCTTGTCTAGATCAAAATTTAGGCGTTTTGATTACCCAGTATTTTTTATGTTCTAACTCGACAGGAAGATGGCATGCCTTGCCATAAACTAACCTATATGGAGACATTCCAATAGGAGTTTTGAATGCAGTTCTATATGCCCATAAGGCATCAGTCAGGCGAAAAGACCAATCTTTCTAGTGGTGTTCACAGTTTTCTCTAGAATGGTCTTGATGGCTCGATTGGAAACTTCTATTTGGCCACTAGTCTGTGGGTGGTAAGGGGTGGCTACTCTATGATTGATGCAATATTTTCTCATTAAGGCTTCAAATGTACGATTGCAGAAATGTTTTCCACCATCGCTGATGATTGCACGAGGAAAGCCAAAACGAGAGAATACATTCTCTTTCAAGAAGTTTACCACAACTTTGTGGTCATTGGTTTTACATGCTACCACCTCTATCCATTTAGAGACGTAGTCAACTGCTACAAGGATATATTGGTATCCATGGGATATAGGAAAAGGACCCATGAAGTCAATGCCCCAAACATCGAAGATTTTGACAACTAAGATCGAGTTTAATGGCATTTCATTCCGACGTGCAAGCTTCCCTAATCGTTGATAACGATCACATGATTGACAATAGACATGAGCGTCACGAAATAGATTGGGCCAATAAAAACCACATTGCAAAATTTTTGCAGCAGTTTTCTTCCCACTAAAATGACCTCCACAGGTTTGGTCATGGAAAAATGAAAGGATGCTCCTAAATTCTGAGTCAGGAATGCAGCGTTGAATGATCTGATCGGGACAGTACTTGAACAAGTATGGTTCATCCCAGAAGAACCATTTGATCTTAGCTAAGAAAAGCAATCGTTCTTGCTTGGTCCATGAATCGGACATCTGTTCCGTGACAAGATAATTCACAATATCAGCATACCACGGAACAATTGAAGAGGAGACGGACATTAACTGCTCATCAGGAAATGTCTCAAGGACAGGTAGTGAGTCGGACACAGATTCGACCACAATCCTAGACAAATTATCTGCTACAACATTCTCAGCTCCCTTTTTATCATGAATTTATAAGTCGAATTCCTGTAGGAGTAAGATCCAACGGATTTAACGGGCTTTAGCATCTTTTTTCGTGAGAATGTACTTTAAAGCTGCATGATTGGTGTAGATTAAGACCTTGGAACCTATAAGGTATGGACGGAATTTGTCAAGAGAGAAAACGACTGCCAACAACTCTTTTTCAGTGGTGGAATAATTCAGTTGAGTATCGTTAAGAGTCTTACTGGCATAGCAAATGACATAAGGAAGTTTATCCACTCGTTGGCCTAGGACAACCCTACAGCATAGTCAGAAGCGTCACACATCACCTCAAATAGGAGATTCCAATCAGCTGGTCGGATGATGGGTGCCATGGTTAACTCGGTTTTTAGCTTTTCAAAGGCTTCCAAATAAGAAGGGGTGAACTCAAAAGGACATCCTTTGCTAGAAGATCACAAAGAGGTTTGGAGATTTTGGAAAAATCTTTGATAAAGCGGCGGTAAAATCTAGCATGGCCTAGGAACGATCGCACCTCCCGAACGACATCTAGGAGGTGGTAATTTGGTGATTAGCTCTACCTTAGCTTTATCAACCTCTATACCTCTATCAGAAACAATGTGTCCTAAGACAATCCCAGATTTCACCATGAAATAGCACTTTTCCCAATTAAGAACTAGGTTCTTCTCCTTGCATCTTATCAATACCATGATAGATGATATAAACTCTCACCAAAAGTAGACCTAAAGACAGAGAAGTCATCCATGAAAACCTCTAGAAATCGCTCAACCATATCTGAAAAGATGCTCAACATATGCCGTTGAAAAGTAGCTGGTGCATTGCATAGCCCAAAGGGCATACGACGATATGCAAATGTGTCAAACGGACATGTGAATGTCATTTTCTCTTGGTCCTCACGAGCAATGTGGATTTGGTTATATCCTGAATAATCATCGAGGAAGAAATAGTATGCGTGACCGGCGATATGTTCTAACATTTGGTCGACGAAAGGCAGAGGAAAATGATCTTTCCTAGTCATGGAGTTGAGTTTTCTATAGTCTATGCACACTCGCCAACCAGTTTGAACACGAGTTGGAACCAACTCATTGTTCTCTTTAGTAACAACTGTGACTCCGGACTTTTTGGGTACAACTTGTATTGGACTAACCCATTGACTATCAGAGATAGGGTAAATGATACCCGCATCTAATAATTTTATTATCTCTGCTCTCACCACCTCTTTAAAACAGGGTTTAAATGCCTCTGTGGTTCTCTCGAGGTCTTGGCATTCTCTTCAAGATGAATTTGGTGCATTACCACAGAGGGGCTAATTCCCTTGATGTCTGCTATGGTCCATCCTATGGCTTCCTTATGTTCCTCAAGAACATCTAGCAACTTTTCTTCTTGGTCTTATCTAAATGAGATGATATGATTACATGCAAGGTTTCTGACTTACCTAGGAAGGCATAATCAATGTGTCAGGTAAAGGTTTAAACTCCAACTTAGGAGGCTCAACGATTGATGGAACAAGAACAGATGTTGACAGTGGTGAGAGTTCTACCTTAGGCCTCCATAGGTTGGTGTCCATGATGGGGACATAATCTAACAATGCGTTCACCTCTTCTATAGACTCCTTAATATCAAAATTCCATTCCAAAATGGGCCAAGCATTTCTCCAAGGGTCTTCATAGCAAGACTCCTCAAAGTGTGATTGACCGACACATCAATCATGTTGATCTCCTCATGATCGTCTATTACATGTAGTTGGGACTAGTATGGAAAAACGTTTAGCTCAACTGTCATATTCCCAAATGACAAGGTCATGACTGCATTCCTACATCTAATAACAGCATCAGCAGTAGTAAGGAATGGTCTCCCTAAAATCACAGGGGAATAATTGCTTG